>JAXQGP010000303.1:0-25434 GCA_037040125.1 Kazachstania sp. M6911
TATGTCAGGTTGTGTAAATTGTGTTTGGGAAATATATAATGATGATTTAAGATATTGGAGAAAACAAAGAAGATTAGCTGCAGAAGATATTGCAATGACTAATGATATTTGGCCACAAGATTGGGATCCACCTTTAACTGCATTACAAATGAAAAATGTACCCGATACATTAAAGGATAAAAAAATTAAGCTTGATAAATTACAAGAGGAAAAGAAGATAAAATCAAGGGAGACTGTAAGATCTTTATTCCCAAAGAGGGAAACTCCTCTACCAAAAAGTGTCCTACAAGCGAAAGCTAGACATGAACAGGAAACACATAATAAAGATATTAGTAAAACAAACAATATCCTAGAAAATGAGGAAGAAGGTTGGGAAGAAGTACCAGAACACATAAGAGCATTCGCAGAATTTGAAAGAAAGAAGAAATTGATTGCAAAACAGAAGAAGATAGAACGTAGAAGAGCCAATCCACTTCTAGCACAATTAAAGAAACAAGAAGAAGCCTATGCTAATGGCAATACCCTCTTGAAATGAAACTACTATTACCTTGTTTAAAAAGTACCTTTTTCATATTTCAATACACCCAGACTTATACAAATTCCCATCCCTCTTCATATAGAACAACATATAATTTATTGTATATACAAATTCTGTAAATCTTATATATTGATAATATTCATTGTCTCGAACTTAATTCTTTAATAATGTCTTTAATTTTGTCATATTTGGCATTGTGGTTATCGATAGTGGTATCCTCACCTTCATCGTATAACCAATTTTCTGTATCATCTAAAAATTTTGTAATATATTTTTTTTCCTGATCCTTAACCACATTGGCATAAACACCCCCAATTTTAGAACGTAAGGAGTAAATAGAAGACTCTAGCTCGTTTTTGGTTTCTTCTGTCTCCTTAACTAACTTATCTTGTCTAACCATCGATGTTTCAAATTGTGCCCAATTAGTAATATTAGATTCATTTGGAGAAATGGTTAAAGTTTCAACATGTAATCTTTCGATACGTTTATAATTATGATGATGATTTTCATCTTTACCATCAGATCTTTGGGTATCCTTTTCTGTTACATATGCATCATCGATATGGATGAACCTGGACACATCAAGAGAAACAATTAATTCAACATATATTTTGCCAGATTTCTTACTGTGATGTTTTGCCGGAACAATGCCCCCGACTTTCCATAAACCTAGTAAATTATGACTAATTTCGGAGATTTTCTTCTTTGAAACATGTCTTTTACCAGTATGGGCAGCTAAAGTAAAATCCTCAGTTACTTCAACAATGATAGACTTGATCACAGGATAGTGTGTTACTTTTGAGAATACTTCCAATGCATCATGCCTATCTGGGATAGGCTTATCCCAAAACAAAGTAATATTTTCGGCTAAAATATTTCTGAATTCGAAAGGCTTCAATGCTACTGTGCTAGAATATTTGGCTGCAATTAAAGTCGCACCTTTGACGGCTGCTTCATCTTGATTTAAAGTAGATGATAATTTTAAACCAGTTTTTTCCTCAATCAGATTTTTAACTAATGGAACACGAGTATTACCACCTAGTAATTCAATGGTATCTAATTTATCTACGTGAGCTCTTTTAAAAGTTAACTCAATACATTGTTCTAATTTCTTCACAACCAATGGAGTAATTAATTCTTCAAAATTTTCCCTTGTAAATTCAGCACTAACATCAATGTCGTTCATTAGACATTCGATGTTCATTGGACCAGACTGGTTAACAGAAAGAACTTTTTTTAACTTTTCAGCTTGTGTCATCACTCTAAAATAAGCCTTCTTATTTTTTCTAATATCAATCTTATATTTCTCCTTGAATAAGTCTGCCATGTATTCGGTAATTGCCCTATCAAAGTCTCTACCACCCAATCCCTTAACGAAATCAGAACTTAATACCTTCATCTTCCCTTGGTGGAAACTGACAATCGAAAAACTTGTGGTTGTATGTCCACTATCAAAGAACCCAACAATTCGTGCCTTTTGCTTACTTTCAGGTAAATCAGGCTTAGTTAAACCGTAAAATGCAGCAGCCGCTGTCAAACAATCAACCAACGTAACATTTCCAAGACCTACAATTCGACATGCGTCTAGTAAAGCAATTCTCCTTTCTTCAGTATACCACACTGGAATCGAAATACATACATCCTTAATTTCGGTATCCATATTACTCTTAATAATAGATTTTAAATGGTTGAGGTACATGGCAACTACTTGAGTGGATGAGAATTGTTGTAGCCCTCCCCCGTAATTCACTTCTACGCCAACATAATCCTTAGGGCATTCTATCAAGGATTCATTCATGTACATCCTTTCACGGTCATAATCCGTGGTACCAAATCTTAATCCCAACAGCGTTTGCAAATTATCAACGGTGTTAGTAACATTAGACGTCTGTTTTGTCTTACCATCCTCACCAATATATCTCTGATTCGGACCAAAACCGACGATGGAAGGCGTACTACGGTTAGATACATCGTTCAACAAAATGTCGACACCATTATTTCTTGCAACTGCCACAACAGAATGCATATTACCGAAATCAATACCCACTGGACAACTCATCTTATACTAAACTTTTCTTAACGATGAGATCTATAATGAAAATTTAACCTTATATGTGTTACTCACTTTAAATTTTGTTAAAATTTAATAAGCAATACTTGTATATTCTGAAGTTCCTTTCAAACCAATACTGTTATCAAAATTGCATCGAGAAAACAATTGTAACATAATCAAGAACCCTTTATAGGTAGATCCATTCTCGAACATATTCGTACTCTTTTTATATAAGCCGATGGACCACCCCCCCCTTATTTTTTCTATTGTTCTGGCTAGCCCCGGCAGGTGCTCATAATAATTTTGCACCTACGTAAAGAAATATTTTTGTTATACTGGAAGATAGAGAACCCTGACGATTTGAAACAGTCAAATCGAATCGGTAAGCTAAGGCGAAATAGTTTTAAGAACCATATTAACTAAAGGGACGATCAGATTATTAAAGAAGAATACCATTTCTATAGTAAATCTTTTGAAAAATAGCTCATAAAGCATTATACCCTATCTATCTATAAGATGCTATCATCAATTAGGGTGCTGAGTAGGAGCAGAAATTTCCATACATGTGCTAAATTATTAAACTTTGTGAATAAGGTCACTTTACCAAAGAAAGAATTGACTAAAGATAAATTTATATTTGATAAAAATACACAAACTATCGATCAAATAATTAAAAATCCTGTATTATTCGAGAATATTGAGATCAAGCTAAACGGTTGGCTAGATAAGAAACCGAAGAAGATAGGTAAGAATCTTATATTTGGTACATTACGTGATTCTCACGGTGATACAATCCAACTTGTGGATTCTGAATCTTTACTGAAGAATCATAATGTCGAAGATGTATTACAAATTACTGGGAAATTATCAATCAAAAGACAGGCAAATGAAAATAACAATATGGACGTAAATGAATACGAAATTAAATTACAAAATATTAATATTCTTAATGCATCTAATGAGATACCTGCCCAATTAAAGGATCAGAAGTTATCAGGTGTTTATCCTCCGGAGTATAGAGTTCTTCAACTACGATTACCTAGTCAACAATTAATGCTTAAGCAGAAAAGCGAAGTATCTAAACTTTTAAGAGGTCTACTAGATCAAGAGCAATTTGTTGAAATAGAAACACCTGTACTGTTCAAACCTACACCAGAAGGTGCCAGAGAATTTTTGGTACCAACCAGGTCTGGCAAATTTTATGCTTTAACTCAAAGCCCTCAACAATATAAACAAATGTTGATCGCTGGTGGTATCCCAAAATATTTCCAATTTGCGAAATGTTTTAGAGACGAAGATATGAGAAAGGATAGACAACCTGAATTCACCCAATTAGATCTTGAGATGGGATTTGCTAATGGTGAAGACGTAATGAAAGTTATTCAAAATTTAATATCCGAAACGTGGTCTAAATTTGGTCCTATTTCCGGGAGGAAGTTAATGACACTGGACCGCTTGGGTAAATTAAAGGATGTTGAATCAGGATCTGACGTTTATAGAATGCCTTATAAGGAAGCCATGACAAAGTACGGTATCGATAAACCAGACCTGAGAGCACCAGATTTGAAGATTGAAAGTCTAAAAGAGTTCAATGTTCACAGTTATCAAAATTTGGATTTCCCGGTATTTGAAGTTATAATTATCAGAAATGCAGTCAAATCTAAAGAAGAATACGAAAAAAATTGGGGCAAGTTATTGAAGAAGGACGATTATACGAATAGGGTTCCCATCGGTGTACCAATATTATCTGAGGCACAACAAGAAAATTGGTTTGAATCGTTTTCAGAGATCGCCACATTTGAAAATCCAATCTTATTAAATAAATCGTTAAAGTTACAAAAGGGTGATATTGTGTTTGGTAGTTCCCGTGAACCTGATAACGCCATATTTGAAAATCCAACACCTCTAGGGAGATTACGTCAATTAATATTAAGTACCCCAACAGGACAGAAGATATTTTATAAGACTACTAATGATGTTGCGACATGGGTTGTTGATTTCCCATTGTTTTCTCCTGTGGTTAATGAAACGAATAAAAAAATTGATTATCCCCATTATCAAAACCAATTATCGTCTACTCATCATCCATTCACAATGGCCAACTTAGATGACTATGATAAATTGACTACTCATCCTTTACAAGTAAAGGGACAGCATTACGATTTTGTAATGAATGGTGTTGAACTAGGTGGCGGTTCTACCAGAGTTCATGACCCACAATTACAGGATTTTATCTTTGAAGATATTTTGAAGATTGACAATGCTAAGGACCTTTTTGGTCATTTATTAGAGGCTCTAGCAATAGGTACTCCACCTCATGCGGGATTTGCTATTGGGTTCGAAAGAATGTGCGCTATGCTATTTGGTAGAGAAAGTATCAGGGATGTGCTGGCTTTCCCAAAGAGTGTAAGTGGGGTTGATCTAGTAGTAAAGAGCCCTGCATACGTTGAAGAGAGTATCTTAAAACCGTATCATATCAAGTATTTGAACAATGAAAAGAAATAAACTACAAATGCACTTGGGTGTAATGAACATTTATGTTAATATGTTTTTTTTCACCATATAAATATATACTGTATATAAATTTTAAAAATGCATATTCCTATTTACAAATATTTTTATTAAATGTATATTAATCAAACTTGATAGTTTGACCTAATTCAGGACAGTAACAGTTGTCTCTAATTCCATTAAAAACAGCTAGTTGTTCCAATTTCTCTTTTGGTTCAAGGAAATATTCCCCACTTAATAAGAATGTACCCCAATGTATTCCGAGAACATTCTGTGCTTTTAAATCGTCCATAATCTTAACCACTTCAGTCGAATTAATATGCCTTGGTTTCTGATGCCATTCTGGACAATACTGACCGCATGGTAATAGAGCTAGTTTAACACCGTGGCCATACCTTTGACCAATTCTTTTAAATAAATCATTAACATAACCTGTATCCCCACCATGGAACATTATTGGTTTCTTATCATGAGAAAACATAAATGTACACCATAGTGATTGATTTGTATCATAAACGTATCTTCCGGACCAATGCATCGCAGGCGTACAAGCAATTTCATAATTTTGATTATCTTTAATCAATTCACATTTGTCCCACCATGATAATTCTATGAAATTCTTAACTTTGTGGTTTCTCATAAACTTTCCCATACCTTTTGGAACTATCCAAAGTACATTGGAATCAGAACCCCAATGATCTAAACTTAACATATCTAAATGATCAGGATGATTATGAGAAACTAGAATAATATCAGGATCTGGAACTTCATCGATTTGTACTGGCATACCAGTTATTCTTTTAGGTCCAATATTTTCACTCAACAGGAATTCGCTAAATATTGGATCTGTTATAATTTTCAAACCGTTATACATCACATAATTGCACGATTGTCCCAACCACGTATTATAAATCGGAATATCTAATTCTTCCCCCTTTAACCTTAATTGTTTCTCTTTGAAATCTGCAGAGTCTCGATGAACTATCTTGAAGTCTATCACTTTATCAACAAATTCAGTAGTATCAACATCCCAATTGGGTTTATGAACAGGCATCAATTTTTCCATCTGTCTTGGATCAGGAGGAATCCCACCTCTATTTGTCTCAAATAATTCCACCACTCTATTGAAGAAGAATTCATAAACTGTCTGAATTCTATATTCTCTAAATGGGTTCTCATACCTGCCAAGAACTTGCAATGGAGAATATTTTAGAATCGTACCTTCATAATTCTCTGTATTGTTAGGTTCAACATTGGTCAATAACTTATTTCGAATTTCAATCTCTCTAAATGCTGATAATGAGACGTATACTGCATAACATGTATATGGTATCAATAAACTAAATCCAAATCTGATGAAAAATGTCTTGATGGTACTCCTTTTCTTAGTCCCAGATGAGTCGTAGGACTTGTTGTTATTTCTACTTTCATTGGAATAATATCTATTCCTGCGATTAATAATTAGAGTATAATCCCTAGTTGAAGCATTGTATTTAGTTGAAATGACATTTTGTTTGGTTAATCGACTTGCAGTATTAGAAACGCACGATTTGGTAAGTCGAACCCTTGTAAACAGACCTAACATAGTGTCATTAACTTATTACCTTGGAATGTAGAGTGTAGATAAATTAAACGATAATTGGTTGTCATTCAATACCAAATATAGACGTCAAACAATATCAGAGACAGTGTGAGAACAAGACATGAGTTGCCTATATATCTAGGTTAAAATCTCATTTGTTTATATTGGGTTTTCGGTTGTATTTCAATTTTTGTTATACGCGCCGTCAAACCTGGCATAATATTCAGTATTCTTCTTAACAACTATTAAATATTTCAGTTTTTTTTATCTTTATTAAGAACAAGACGATACTATTAAGATCTAAAATTCGAAAATATATTTTTATATCTATCTAGCTATAACAACAGACAGTTTCATACCAATATCAAATTTATACTCTATAGTGTGCAACAATATCTTATAAGCAGGATCGATATTTTACAAATTTCGTAGTTACCGCCTTTCACAGATTGTGAACATTTTTGTTTTTCTGACAGCACGACGACGACGCGAGCACTGGCGACAAATCTCAATGGGGAATGCAATAGCGCCCTCTTTCTTATTTTTTTTTTCAAGCTCATCGATTCTCTGAAATTTTTAATTAAGTATTTATAAGCAATCCAATACGGTGAAAACCTTCATATTTTTTAATGTCATAAATGCTGTTTGATATTTCTGACTAATTAATAACTCAGTAATAGGTATTGCAGTTTTATAAAGACAACCGTTCTATCCAAAATGTCCTTTAGAAAAAGAGGTGAAGTAATCAGTAATGGCCGTGGTATCCCTGGTGCAGTACCAGGTAGAAGTCCAGCAGGTATGATAGGTGCTAACAGAACTTTACCTAATAGAGGTTCTCCAATGACTCCGCAGCAAAATGCAAGAGGTATCGCTAATCGTATGCAAGGCTTAAGAGTTTCTGGTGAGAATTCTGGAGAAATGAATCGGGTGCCTACCGCTAGTGTTGAAGAGACTAAGGAAGACGAGTCGGTATTATCAGATCATCCAGGTATTAGACCATCTCATTTAAGTGGTACGTTTGTCACTTCAACTGGGTCCGAAGATGTTGATAAAGTGTTGACTCACATGGGTTTACCATTGGGTAGCTCATTATTGATCGAAGAACAAGGTACTACAGAATTTAGTTCAATTCTAGCAAAACTATTTGCTGCACAAGGTATTGTATATAATAGATTGGCAAGCACAAATAAAGATAGTGGCTCAAATTCAAGTAACACCCACATAATTGTACTTTCGTTGAATCAAGCATTTGCTAAGGAATTGCCTGGTATATATAAAGGTTCGAAGAGAGATATCAAGAAGTCTAAAATCTCAGAGGAACAATCAAAGTTATCTATTCAGAATTTAAATGAGAAAAAGACTACGCCATCTAGATATAAGGATTTTAAAATTGCATGGAAATATAAGCTAGCAGATGAAGAAAAAGAGAAGTTAAATGCAAAGAAGACTACAAATACTAATGCAATGAATGACGAATACAAAGACTATAATCATCAATTCGATATTACTGCAAGAATGCTACCTGCTCCAACTAATTCTGAAATGTCATTTATTGCACCAAATTTACCAATCAGTACAATCCTGACACAGATTGAACAAATTATCAAACGGAACCAAGACAAATTGATAAGAATCATTCTTCCATCATTTTTACACCCAGCAATGTATCAACCGGATTTCTTCTCGTTGTCTAAGTCTGTTGCATTAATTCATGGTCTAAGAAGTATAGTAAAAACTCACAACGATAGATGTGTTCTAATGGCTACTGTCTCAACTGATATCGTTAGTAAATTGTTGCGTGTCCAATTAGAGAATTTATTCGATGCTATTTTAGATCTAGAGCCATTTCCACAAGATATGTTACAATTCTTGGAACGTATATATAAATCACAACCTAACAAAGTACAACATGGTCTGTTACATGTAATGAAATTACCAATATTCAGTGAACGTGGTGAAATGCAAGTTAAAAAATCTGAATGGGCTTTTAGAAATGGTCGTAAAAGATTTGAAGTTGAAGAATGGTCAATCCCTGTCGATGATGTCGAAAGCAGTAATTCTAAACCAGCTGCCCCACAAGAGTCTCATGACAATCATGATCATAGCCATGAGAATGAAACATCTCATAACAAACCAACTTCAGATAATGCCACCAACCCGAAGAATACCCGAATCTCATTAGATTATTGATCTCTAACAGGTGCATGCCGTGAATGTCAGATACTGGGCTTCATAACTTCTAAGAATTCTAGGAAGAAAGTGCCCAACCTGGTAGGTGCATAAACTGCCATCTTAGATATGTCATATATAACATTACATAGAAACTAGTTAAAGTTCTAACACTTAATTCAAATACTATCAGAAGCAATCGAAATATTGTGTCTCTGGCCTCGTCCATACAAAATTTATTATTAGGAGGGCACGGCTCCAAAGGTAAAGCGAGGTATACCGCAGAAGGAAAAAAGGGTGAGGAATCTTAACTAAGACATATATAACAAGCCGTTTGACATATTTATAACAACTTGTATATTGAAGTAGCATTTAAGAAATACAAGATATTCAAAGCTTGAGAACATTTGAAAGTTTCTCGACATGAAAATATTACAATTTAATCAGGATGCTACCTGTTGTGTAGTATCACCTTCCGATGATATGATAAATATTTATAACTGTGACCCATTTGGAAAATGTTTTGAATTCAATGCAAAAAACAACAATAAGAACGGTATGGAACAAACTAATGGAGAGAACGACTCCAATAATATGAGATTAGGTGGCATAGAAGAAGAAGAAGATGATGAAGTTCAAAATACGCTAGAACAAATAGCGAGAAATAACAATGACAATAATGATGATAGCGGATTCATAGTAGAAATGCTATTTTCGACTAGTTTAGTGGCTATTTGTGATCGAAATCAAGGACCAATAAAGAGTAAACGATTAAAAATTGTTAATACTAAAAGGAAATCTATCATTTGCGAATTAGTATTTCCTCACGAAGTCGTGGATGTTGCAATGAACAGGAAAAGAATGTGTATATTATTGGAAAACGAACAAATATTTATTTACGACATATCATGTATGAAACCACTAGAGACAATAGATTTATGGGATAATCCAAGAAATAATCTACCTGATGGCACAGGTAACTCCGGCGAACACGATAAGGCACATTTACAAAGAAATGAATATAGCAGAAAAAGAAGAAATTCGTTAACCAGTAGAATAAGACCTCGTATTGCATTAAGTAATGATGATAGAAGTATTTTATGCTACACTTCATTTAGCATGTCTAATAATAACCCCGGTTCGTATTTAATTAAGGATATCGTTGTATATGACGCGTTGAATGTCAAACCCATTAATTACATTAATAATGTTCACAAGGGTAACATTGCATGTCTAGCCGTTAATAAGGATGGTAAAATGATGGCTACTGCTTCTGAAAAAGGTACTATTGTAAGAATATTTAGTACTGGGATAGATATGGAATTTGACTCAAGCAAACAATTACAATATGAATTCAGAAGAGGTACTAGGCCAGCAAATATTTATCAACTGGTATTCAGTAAAGATTCCACTTTAGTAGGATGTGTTGCGGACACGGATACAATACACATATTCTCATTAGTACAAAATAACCCTGAAACAGAACAAATATTGGCTGAAAATTCTACCAATGCAGTTAATCCAGGAGAAGAAAACGCAGAAGCAAGTACTTCAAGTTTACAATCAGGATTGAAAAATTCAACTGAAAGACCAAAACAGTTTGCAAGTTTCTTATCCAAGAAGATACGGGCATCTATTTCGAGTCAAGGGATTAGTAGAGATTTTGCGCATATTAAGATGAATGAAAAGTCCAAGTATCGTATGGGATTCCCAGATGAGTATCCAAATGAAGTGTATATAGTTGGAAATGATGGGACTTTCTCGATTTATTCCATTCCATCAAAAACAGGCGAATGCGTACTGTCAAAGTCAAGTTCTTTTGTATAGATAAGGACAATCCTTTAAATACATGTGAAAGCGTTTACTATATGTAATGATGAATAACGAGGAATAAATAATTGATATGTAACAAAATTGATGAATATATGATTACTCGATGGCGTGGTTATATATTTTTATATACATACGTATATCAATCCTTGATAGATGGGTAAGCTTTGCCGATTTATATTACTAGATCACCACCATTTGGAATACCATGATTTTGTATTTACAAATTTTTCAGTGTTGTCTTGAGATATGGGTGTATCCACGGTTTCATTGTGCTTAATCTCCTCTCGCAGTTTCTTCTCTAACGAGTTCACAGTATCTAGCATTTCAATCTCTTTATCATTGTATGCTAGATGCCACCATAATAATTGCCAACCCAAATATACGGAAGAGCTCATCAAAATGAACATTATTCCTGCTCTTTTAAAATCAGTCAGTCTGACAGGTCTGCCTGAAGTCATTGAGTTTTCCCTTTCTTCCTGAAGTGTTCTTAACCTTTTAATCTCATTTTTTAGATTCAATTCACTTGTCTTTTCATTAATTAACTTCTGTACTAATACTGGATCGACATCATCTAATGATTTAAGCTTTACGAGGTCTTCTAACGATGTAATCTCTTGATTTAAGTGAGTTGTAGAGTAACATCTAACAGGTCCATGTCTCAGAACATTTATGGATAGCGTTGTAATTTTATTCGAGATTCCTATACGTAGCATAATAGTATGAGATTATACACAGAAGGTTTTATATATATTTTATATAAATCGCCAACTGGAATGGAAGATGTCTAATCTTTTATTCATTCTAGAATGCCCAATGTCCAACGCTTTTAATGTTAGCAAAACTTACGGAGCTCCGAGAGAGCAAGAAAAAGTTCAAAAGTCCCTTTACATTATAAGAATAAGTAAAGAGTTATTATTAAAGATCTTTCTTATTATCGTAAATAACATCTCGCAGACATATAATGTTACATGTAAATAGGTGTACAAGAAAAGGTAGGACCCACCTTCCTATAATAACTCGAGTTCTGTCGAGATATATTTCAGACGGGAACAATACGCATCTATTGAATCATTTAAAAGAAAGAGGACTAATATCACAAGTATCTGCTCCTGAAGAGACACTAGTAACCAAGATTAAAAATGGGGATAAATTAAAAATGTACTGTGGTGTTGATCCCACAGCAAAATCTATCCATTTAGGTAATTTAGTACCGATGATGCTTCTATTGAATTTTTATATTAGGGGACATGATATTGTTAACATCGTCGGAGGAGCTACTGGTGCAGTGGGTGATCCAAGTGGTAGAACTACAGAAAGGAAATCGATGGCTAATGAGACTAGGTTGGACAATGTATCACGTATTACTGCACAATTGAAACATTTCTTTCAAAATGGTTCGGAGTATTACAATAATAAATATAGTTCAAATCAAAAGGTAACTGGTGAATATCTTATGACGAACAACTATAATTGGTGGAAAGATGTTAAGATGATTGATTTTCTAGCTATTTATGGTAAACATATAAGAATTCAATCTATGTTATCAAGAGATTCTGTATCTGCAAGATTAAACAGTCAAGGAAGTTTAGGTTTCAATGAATTTACATATCAAATTTTACAAGCTTATGATTTTTACCATTTATATAAAAATGAAAACACTACTATCCAAATCGGTGGCAACGATCAATGGGGGAACATTACAGCAGGTATTGATTTAATTAATAGAGTTGAGAAAAATTCTAAAGATATTAAAGAAAATCCACCATTTGCTATTACAGTTCCATTATTAACGACATCAAATGGACAAAAATTTGGTAAAAGTGCAGGGAATGCAATTTTTTTAGACGAAGAGATTAATACAGCATACGATATATATCAATTTTTTTTGAATACTACAGATGAGGATGTAAGTCGTTTCTTGAAGATCTTTACATTAATGCCAATGGACAAGATCTCTAGTGTTATTAAAACACATGATGAGAAACCACAGCTTCGTTACGGCCAAGCTGTCCTTGCTAAAGAAGTTACAGAAATGATTCACGGAGTTAGAAAAGCTGAGGATGCAGAGACTATATCGAAGATTTTATTTGGTAAAATGGATTCTAATGATTCAAAGGAACTGATAAGATTATTCTCAGATGCCAGGATATTGAAAAAGGCGAAAAGTGATAATGATATCGTGTCACTAGTCAGTGAACTGATGCAGTGTTCTAAAGGTGAAGCGAAACGTAAGGTTTCACAAGGTAGTGTATACCTTGGTAACG
This sequence comes from Kazachstania sp. M6911, assembly GCA_037040125.1. NCBI lineage: Eukaryota > Fungi > Ascomycota > Saccharomycetes > Saccharomycetales > Saccharomycetaceae > Kazachstania > Kazachstania sp. M6911. The sequence continues at coordinate 12,951 of JAXQGP010000303.1, forward strand.
ATAAAATACGTATTACTGAAAATATTACCGATCTATCACAATATTTAATTGACAATGAAGTATTGTTGTTAAGAGTAGGTAAACAGAAATGTTTCGTTGTACAAATATGTAAGTAAATAAAAATTGAAATGACATGTAAATAAAGAAACGTTAATGATTATAGTGAGGAGGAATACCAGATTTTCCGCATTAACACCGCGGAGATTACCTTAATTTCGCCTCGAAGTCCAGAAAAGGACCTCTAATTACATAGCAATCAGTATATAAGGAGAAATGGGACAGATGATCATTTCCGTATCAACAAGGGGTAATTGTAAGGATAAATCACCCAGAATGAGTCTCAGTGATATGAATATGTATGATAAAGTTGCAAAAAAGTTTCTGGAGCAATATAAGAAACGAATCGTTACCAATACCCACACAAAAGCACATGATTCACAATTAATAAGTCATGCAAAATCCATTTTACAACAAAATGGATTCGCTAATGAACTAGCACGGAATAGTATGAGACTTTGTCATGTGTATGAGAATGCTGAATGGCATAGTAAAGTAATGGATACGTTGGATATCGAACTAATATATGCAAATGTTGATAAGATGAATGGTAAAGAGGAACAATATACAGATAATTTAGTTAAAGAATTATTACGATATTTCAAGAACGATTTCTTTAAATGGACCAATGCACCTCCATGTTCACAATGTCATGACATTGATACTCAACAATTTATTAGGAATGAGGGTCCAAACCATGAAGAATCGCAATATCAATGTAGTGGTGTTGAAGTTTATAAATGTAATCGATGTCATATAGAAACTCGGTTCCCAAGATATAATGATCCGATTAAATTGTTAGAGACACGTCAGGGTAGATGTGGTGAATGGTGTAATGTTTTCACTTTGATTTTAAGATCATTTGGTCTTGAAGCAAGATATGTGTGGAATAAAGAGGATCATGTATGGTGTGAATATTATTCCCATTTTCTAAAACGATGGGTACATGTTGATTCATGTGAGGCATCATTTGATGAGCCCTTTATTTATGCGGTCAATTGGAATAAGAAAATGAGTTATTGTATAGCGTTCAATAAAGATGGTGTCTGTGACGTTAGTGAGCGTTATATTTTAAAGAATGCATTACCTCGAGAAGCCATTTCCGAGACTGACTTATGGACAATTATAACATTTTTAACTACACAATTACGTAATCAAATGTCAGATGAGGATATACTTGATCTGTATAACAGAGACGTTAGAGAACAAATTGAATGGATCGAGAGGAAACCTAGTTCCACTATAGACGATAATAATGCACCAAAGGGTAGACAAAGTGGATCAGTCGAATGGAAAGCTCGACGTGGTGAGAACGGTAATTAGAAAATAATATTTTTTATGTAATTTATAATGTTGTATGTATATATATATATATATATATGTAATGTATCAATTTTCTGCCTTTTGAGCCTTTTCCTTTTTAGCTTGTCTTTTCTTTATTCTTTTTTGTTTCTTAATATAAGTATATGTATCTTGTTCACCGAAACCATAAATTGGTTTGAAACTTTCCAAGACACCACAATCTTCGAACAAATTTGGGAACAACCAAAAGCCATGAGATTTTCCTCCTGATACCACGATTAACGATAATAAAAATAAGATGAATCTAATGATAGCAATTGTGAAGAATGCACCTAAGAAAATTAAAGCAGCTAAGGAAACGTAATATGAACCTCTACGCATAGACATTGGCCATAATGGATAACATACTAGAGCCAATATACCTGTTACAACAAGTACGACCATGGCGTAATCCCACATTGATTTTGGGTTGTAGTTCCAGACGTAATATTCATCAGGTGTTAGTTGAGCTTGTTTAGATAATAATAAATTTGGATAATCTTTATTTGGTGATAAGTCGTGTTCTTGCAATTCATTTGAATGTAATTTCTTAATTGGTACTACAATTTGTGATTTAATTAAAGTAATGAAGATTAATTTTGCTTGTTCTTCCGATGTAACAGGTGGGTATAAATCAGGCTGTCTTTGTGATTTTTTCTTATATTCTGGAGATTCTAATGCTCTTACAAATCTTTTATAACGAAAGAAATCTGCGGTACGCGATTGAAAGATACCTAATCTTTGTTTTAATAATTTACTATGTCTTAATAAAGATGCAATAGCTAACGGTGTTTGTGGGTTAGCTGGGACGGTGTTAGCAGGTTGCGACATCTTCCGGTGTGTCTATATGTGTATGATTGGGATACTCGAGATAAAGATAGTAAGTAATAGAAGTTACAATCTTAATGTAGTTATATATCCGTTGATGTCAATGGTAGGTCTTTTTCTTGTTTTCAATAAGACACACATAGAATGTATGTGTTGTCGTATATAATTAAATTATTCATGTGTTGTCATCTGTTGCTGGGATCAGATTCTGAACGAAATTTTTCAGTTTGTCGACAGATTGCGCGAGACGCCGACAACACAACGGCCATATTCAAAATTTAATTGAGACGCGTTAGCAATTGCTTTGTATGCCGTACAGAGTGAGTAGCTGGTCGACTATTTCTGTGCACTGAATTGTATCCATTGTAACTTGTGATAACTAGTTTACAATAACCGACCGGTTTTAATAACCACCGCTACCCCCTCCGATACGTAGCAGAGTGCCATTGTGTTGCGAAACAATAGATACCGACGTTTCCTTTGTTAACTGACACTTAAGCCATAGCATAATATAATATAGTATAATACAGTATGGCACCAATATATATATATGTGTCACTCCTATCAATACAGAGTAAACCCTAACATAGTACCCTAGCCGTTGACTATCAAATTCTGGGAATGCGCAGAGAAACATGCGCACACCACCAAAGAAATTCCGTATTATCCGTTTTTCGCTCTTTGCTTGCTGAGTAATCGGATTATCTCGGGGAGAAGGATGCGGTATCCGTACGACGTAGTCTGCGGCATTACGTTTATCCAGAATGCACGATTTATCTATCTTTTTGAGGGGGCGCCATTAGAAAAGGTGTCCGTGAGTCTCCCCTGGTAACAATTCCCCGTACAGAGAGACAGAACTGCTGATTCATTATTGTATTATTAATTAGTTTATTAACAAATGATTGAAATTTTCTTTGGGTCATCGATTCGAAGTTTGTTTGAGGAATATTAGCATTATATTGATAAGGTGGAGAAGCGGAAGCAGCAATGGCTGGTTGAAAGTAACTTGGATACACACCTGGTGTAGTTGAAGACACAGCTGAACCTGCAGCTGTAACGTTAATTGAGCCATCGTTATTACGATAAGTTATTATCGGAACATTTGGTAATGGTAAATAATTGACATTTACCGGTATCATACCTGGTTGCTGATGTTCACCAATCATATTACCGTAATGAGGTTGATTTGGATTATCGTTGAATACGTAATTCTTATAAATAATTCTTGGAGTTAAATCCATCTCTTTTTTGTTGTTATTGTTTAAAAAAGGATATAAAAAGGGGAAGGTTATTATAATTTTTTAAAAAGAGGAATTATTCGTAAAATGATGGAAATATTCTTATTTATTGTTTTTTTTACTAGTTAACTGTTTCTGTTTTTTATTCTTTTTATCTGTAGATATATAAATATATAAATGGGATAAAGAGTTTTGAAAAGTATTATTTGAATGTGTTTATACTTCTTTTTTTAAAAAAATAAAGAACAAATGTTGTAAATTATGTTTTTATTAGCTTATTTGCTTATTAGTTAATATTGGAAATTATTAAATTTGTTTTATTGGAAAATAATACTTAATGGTAAAGAAAAAAAATTATGCCTAATAAAAAATTATAATAATTTTATTTATGGCAAATAATTCACAAGATTTATTTTTGTCAGATTGATTATCCATCTGTATATATATAAATTTAAGTATCTTTGTTTTAGACAGATCACTAATCTGTATAAAAGGTGGGTGATTAAATTGTAATATCGAACAATGGAAACCATTAAAGGAATTAATTGTCACAAGATAAAAGAAGGAGAAGTACAAATATTATTTTAACTAAGATAGTTGAAAACTTCAAAGTTCTACAGTTTTAAACAGGAGAGATCCCAAATAAAACAATGCAATAGCAGTAAAACAATTCTTTGTTTTTAAAACAAAAAGGAGAAATTCACCAAATTATTTGACAAATAAAATAATTTAAAAATACAGGATAGTCATGTTTCTACGGCATTATCTGTATAAATATTCGACCAAGAATAATTTCAATTTAAAAATGTGCATAGTTACTAGTAACAACAAAGGACACGATCCACATGCAACAATCTGATCTGCTGAAAAAGCACTCTACCACGAGAATGAACAAAGGCACATAACCTTATTTTTTTTTCAAATCAATTAATTTTGATGGACTATTCTTTTTATTGTCAATTACACAATGAATGTCTGACAAAACATTTTGAAAAGAAGATTTATTGCCTGCGACTTTTGTGAAATATTAGAGGAATAAGAAAAGACAGGTCTAAGAGATATACCACTAACACTCAAAGGTTTTCTGAACAAAACCATTTTCAATCTTTCCCTACTTCATGAAAGCTACATAAGTATTAGTTCAACAGATTTTTTCCTAACTCAGGGTATTGAACGAAGCACTAAGATAAACAGGTACAAGATACTTTTCAATTAAATTTTACATACTCAAAAAAGCTCCATGGGGACCAAATATATGACGGAACCAGAAAAAAATAAACGGAAGCTAGAAATCATAATGACATATTCCGCCACTAAAATAAAGCAGAAACCATTTTTGTTAGTGACAACCAAAAAATGTTGTTCTACGAACAGTTGTTACATTTTACTCGAAAAATCTAGGTTCCTTCCGTCAAATGCCTGCATGGAAAATCATGTCTCAGCTGTTTTCTTACATGAGTTATCATATTAATATCCACCTGAAACAAATTAATTATTGTCACGCTTTGTCCTCAGAGTACCCAGCACACACAATGCAATCATTGCATTAGTAATGGTTAGTAACCAGTGGCAACCATTTCCATTTTGGGTTCTCGTTATAATAATTTCCCACAGTTATGTCTGAGGGTCCCCCTCTACCAAGCAAACATTCTTTTCTCAAAAAAAGGTCACAGTTTTTTTTCAGCTTATTCCCTTACCATTAGAAATATAATGACTATTTAGGCCAAGAAACAATTTCCAGTGGTTGTCATTTAATTAATTCTTTCTAAATATATGTTATGATACTTTGTCTGACATCGTTTCAAGATACAGAGTGTTAATCTAGTGATTTGTTACTTCACTACTTTTACCTGTTTCTTTTCGAAAATTAAATATAAAATTGGCAGTCAACACTAATAACTAAAGTTCCCGTCTTTCCTTTTTCTAGCTCTATAAATTACTGTTTTTGAGTATTGTTTAAAAAGTATTTAGAATCTTAATGGTATCCAGGTGTCAGAGAAACCCTTTCCGATTTTTTTCCCATTTAACTTTCATTATTCTTTGCTGCTAACTTCTTATTCAGTCTTCAAAAGAACAGGTTATTTTTTTAACTCGTAATAATAACTCCACACTTTCTAAATTCTCAATTTGTTACACTTGGAATTAAAGGGATGATATTATTTCCTAAATCCATATATCTTATTTTCTTTTCTTTTTTACAACTTATTAAATGGAAAATTAAAGCACATTTAAATCAGAAGTTGTGAATAACCTGTATTAATCAATTATTTCGTTTCTTTTGAAGAGATTAACTTCATTCAAGGTATTACTTTTTTTCTTTTTCTGTGCCTGTTACTCCAAACTTTGTAACTACTATTATGGGGATATCAGAACAGAAATATAAAAAATAATCAAATAATAACTACAGTCATTTCTTACCAGAAATTCTCTTCTCGAGCGTGTTTCAGCCACAAAAAATTCTACTAGTACATTGATTGACTGGCTGAACTCCATGGAAAAAAATAATGTTATGTTGCTTGAAAAAAAAGAACTATAAATGGTATACCTTGCTCAACAGAAAAAAGATTGAACGAAAAGGATTGAACAAAAAAGATTTTGGTTATGAAGTCTTGAAATAGAAGGAATCCTTCAAACAAAGGCTAGGAAGAAATGAATTCCCTGCTTAATGTTACAGTAGAAGACAATATTTTATGCGTTATGAGATTATCGTCAGATACCATAACGTACAAGTAGTTCGTATGAATCTGCAGGAAAGTTATGACATTCTAATAATTCTAGCCAAAAAAGAATAATGGCAAATTTTAAAAGAATCCGGGTAGGATTATCTATTACTAAGCAGTCTGCAAAGGACGAATCAGGTAAAAAGTTGAAGGGTTGGACCTTCATCGACATAAATTAACTTTCTTTACTATATGTGGATGGATTGCAGGCACGCCCAAAATTTGATAAGCTCACTGAAAATTGAGTAGAATAAGAGTAGAGAAAAAGAAAAGGGTAAACTGTAACTTCCAAAACTTTTGTATGACCAATATATAGGAGGGTCCATGATAAATATGGTATTACTGGATATTCGTAGTAGTAATTCTGTACTGCGAAAATTTGATCTACGAGGATTTTCTCGCCAATCCATAACTGACACTCCTTAAATGCCACGGAGAACTATAATTTACTAGGTTTAAAGCGTACAATCGTGTTGTTCAAAGTTCAAATTCTACCCTACGCAACTTTTCGTTATATTTTTCAATTTATTATTCTTTACTCCGGGTTATTAAGTGGAAAATAAGCCAATATGTACATTCTACGGAATTTTCTTGCCAAGTTCGGGAATCGTATTGGGAATTAGAATTACTCATACAATAATCATTATGGGGTTTGACAGAGAATATTCCACTACGGTTCAAGTACTGTGAAGAACGGAATACTCCACGGAATAAATAATATTCGTTACATGGGAAATCAAAATTTGGTGATAATCTGTGCTGTTTTTTAATTGTATTTCAATTCATTATACGGATTGCCGATCCCCATAATACATTAATGGCAAGTCAGCAAAGGTATTATTTCAGTGGTACAAGTATTTCGACGCTGAATGCGGAACTTTGAATACACGGAAGCTATCACTCAGAAGGGATCTTTTGGTCAGGTTTTTTAATGTTATTTAATTTGAGGCCTTTATTGCGTCAACAGTTTTATCCGTTGAGTCTTTATTGACTGATAAGCACCGATATAGTGTCAATGAATGACGATGATAAGGTTTCCAATACCTCCATAAATGATGCATTAAGGTACACACATTGTCTTTTTAACGGGTTTCTAATATTTATATTTAACGATCGTTAGACATATCAAGTGGGGTAGGTCCAATAAGTCAGGATTTACAATAGTGATCGTATTGTTATTATATCGGATTGGTAACAATGAGTTCTTTATTTTTAGTCGCAATAATGCTATGATTAGGATAAATTTATTAGCATTTGTTGCATGAAGAAATTGAACCCTTCTCAAGGGGTAATTGATACCATTCCATGGAAACTTAGTATATAGTTGTTTATATTGTTATTCAATTACCGATTATATTAAACCCACAATAAGAGAACGAGGTAACGTTCTACTGTATGGATACCGTGATGGAAACATACAACGTGTTTGTAAGAGATTCTCCTCATTTTGATAGAGTGTTTCTGTTGCAATATTAACAAGATTCAATGATATAATAATAACTAAGAGATACTTGGCAATGAAAACAAGATCTTTTCTTTTTTCAGTACGTTATAAGAAACTGAAAAGTTCAAAAAGTTATGTTCGGATTAGGTAAGTCATGGCATCATTTCTACGTAGATTATTAGGAACTTAAAAATGACGACATTCTTAGAAGACAGGTTCTAAAAGAAAGTTGTGTGTTTTGCAGCAATCCATTCGGAACGAAGAGATGTTAGGTTATAGAACTGAGAATCATGCGAAGCTGTGGAAATTATTGAAACACTAATTGCATTGTTATTTACAGGAAAATTTTCATCTTTTCAATACAGAACTGTTTGCCGAGCAAAATTAGACCCGCTAAGCTGTTTTAAAAAAAATGCTTACAGTAAATTTGCATTGCTAAATATTATTGACAGAATTAACCATCAATGAGACAGGTTGAATTCATAGAGCGTCAGAAATAATTATGTTGAAACAATTATTTTCTACAAGAGTACATGAAGCTAATTCAGATAATCTTTTGCGTATGGATATCAAAAAGTTGAGATGCTGAACTGAATAAGTTAGGTGCTCGATTTTCGTGCAGTTTACTGACTATATGTGTAATATGTATTGAGGTTAATCTCTACGGCTTGTGAATAATCAAAATCTGAGGCCGTGTTGAGTATGTTAAATGTTCCTTAAATCCATAAATCGAGCCACATTATCGACTAGTTCAAGATTGCTTTATCTTATTATTGTAGAAACAAATGTCCATTTTGAAAGGAACAGAAACTCTTATAAATCTAATATCTTATAGTTTAATATTACTAGTTTTTTTTATATCTTAAGCATGTTGTAACATAAATTGACAAAGCCTTTGAACAAGTCAGAAAAAGAAAAAAAGAAGCTCATCGAGAAAATGTTAAGAGAGAGATCTCTTTTCCATTAATTCCTTTTCCCAAAGAGCGAGCGATCGGATAATAAAACAAATCAAATTATTGGAGGGGAAAAAGAAAAGTGAGATCGGCATGACTGTCGCATAAGCCGAGAATTTGTATTTCCATTACGATTGTTCTTAGTGACTACTGTCGATATGAACCACATGGTTAAAATGCCAGTGACAAATGTTCTATAGATGATCTTAAGCTTTCATAAGGTATAGGGATATTTCAAGAAACTAGTGTGCAAAAGATAAACGAAGATTACAATCGATTCATATTATCATATATCGTTTCTCTACAGATATTGCATTATTCCATGCATTTAGTAAATCACACCTAAACAAATACGAAGAACAAGATGGGGAACTCGATTGAGACTATTATCAAACAAGAATCAAATATGGCATTCATTGCTGGTGGTATAGCGGGTGCTGTTTCCAGAACGGTAGTTTCACCGTTTGAAAGAGTAAAAATTTTGCTACAAGTACAAAATCATACTACTAATGCATATAATAATGGTATATTTCCTGCAATTAAACAGGTATATCAGGAAGAAGGTGTCAAGGGATTATTTCGTGGTAATGGTGTAAATTGTTTAAGGATATTCCCATACAGTGCGGTACAATTTGTTGTTTATGAATATTCGAAGAAACATTTCTTTCATGTTGATGGTTCTGTGGGGAAAGAACAATTGAATAATTGGCAAAGATTATTTAGTGGTGGATTATGTGGTGGTTGTAGTGTAATTGCTACTTATCCTTTGGATTTAGTAAGAACTAGGTTATCTATTCAAACTGCAAATTTACAAAAATTGAAACATGGAAAAGCTAATAATATGAGTAAACCACCTGGGATATGGCATCTATTAAAGAGAGTTTACCATGAAGAAGGTAAGATTATTGGTTTATATCGTGGTGTGTGGCCAACTTCATTATGTGTTGTACCTTATGTTGCATTGAATTTTGCTGTTTATGAACAATTGAAAGAATTTATACCACCCTCAGATGGTACTAAAGAAAGATATTGGAAGGATAATCTATTAACATTAAGTATAGGTGCAGTAAGTGGAGGTATTGCTCAGACCATAACATATCCATTTGATTTATTAAGAAGAAGATTTCAAATTTTAACAATGGGTAATAACGAATTAGGTTTTCATTATACTGGTGTCTATGATGCACTAAAGACTATTGGTAAAAATGAAGGTTTCAAAGGTTATTATAAAGGTTTAACAGCTAACTTGTTTAAAGTTGTTCCATCTACAGCAGTAAGTTGGCTAGTTTACGAAGTTGTCTGTGATGTAATTAAAGCCATGTAAAAGTGGTATCTAACGGTATTGTGGAAGATGTCACTATAATAAGGTATGTTTATCAATAATATTCATTACATCTATCATATCAAGTAATTTTTATGTTTTTTCCTGAACTTTTCTCTCTGGCGATATACATTTTTTTTTTTAATACTATTAGTGCCTGCAGAATATTATACTTCCACAGATATACAAAAAGTTAAGACATTCTATAATTTCGAAATATATATACCCATAATGTAACTATAATTTATATTTTAATGATTTAATCATCGAAAGGATCATAAAAGTGGCAGGGAAGTTATTATGTTAAGAATTATTTAAATAATTTATCATAAAATAATGAAATTAATATTTTTCTATCATTCTGCTGTTTTGCAGAATTAGTCCAATTATGTAGGCCTAAATAAACAAAAAATACAAAATACGCAACTCACTCCAAATTTTGCCGTTTTTGATCTCAAAACCTAATAATAACATTACCAAATTCGGATGTTGTGTCTTAATCCTTAATGTTAGTTAATTGTCACATTTCGTTATAATTTGATATGCTAGTTTGGTTGCTCATAACCCTAATCGCATATTATAGGGTTTACAAACACAAACAAACCCTATACTTTAAACCCTATGTTATCCACCATTTTTTGTTCTGCGCGTAACTTTTACTGTTAGACAAACTACCACTGTTTCCTCTGATTTAATTGGTCCATTTTATCCAATAAGGGATAATTGTTCCTCCCCCACTAAAACACTGCAAGTGATACGGCATAACATAACGTGGCCCGGCAAATGAACGGTTAGTTGTGTGACGATGGGACAGCATATTTTGTTTTGGCTAATTACCACGGTAATCGGTGAAACAATAACTCACGAAATTTCTGACGTCTTGATTCCGAAATATCCATTTCTACATAATAACAAATGGCTTCTTTTGTTCCCGGAATTAACTTGTTAAGAAACTTATGAATAAGGGATGATGTCGACATTTTATATATAAGTAATAAACGTTATATAAATTAGTTGTTATTTATTGAATTACTGAATTTTTGAGTCAATTTGCGTCAATTTTATCTTCTTCTTCTTCAACCTCTTTACCCTTCTTGTTAATTTCTTTCTTTTAGCTTAACCGTGTCCCTTCTGATTTATTTTGAACATAAATATTTATAATTGATTACTCTTTGATAGAATAGCTGTTATAAAAATAAACAATCTCTCTCTCACACACATATACAAATAATTTTCTATAATAATGCTACCAACTAGAGTATTACTAAACACAGCCGTATGTTAATAGATATACCATTCACCCTTTATCAGCTTTTAAGACATTAATTATTTTACTAACAAATTTTTACGATCTTGATATATCCCTGATATCAATTTTACCAAATTATTTTTATTTGCAGAAAAAGAGTGCTGGTACAAAGATTCCAGTTGAATTAACTCCATTAGTATTGGCAGTTTGTGTTGCTCTGGGTTCTGGTTGTTTTTTCACCTATAAAAAATTAAGTACTGACGCAACTCTAAGGCTAAAGAATAATCCAGAAAATACTGGTCTGAAAGAAGTTCTAAATCAAAAATAAAAAGAGATTTGATGTAGACTATGTGAAATTCACAAATATATCAACTCCAAACAAAAAAGAAATCATTCATTAATATTCATTTTTTTCTTATCTTATTCAACTTATTCTTTCCTTTATCAAATCTACCTATTTAAGATTTATACATTATATTTAATCTATCAATTCAAATCTATAACAAAGTATTTTTTTTTTCTCTTCTTCTGTAATATGAGTATATATATACAAAGACTATACAAGTACTGTATATCATTCTATGTTCGTATTTAAACAAATTGTTTTCACAATAAATTAAATTAAATTTTGAAATATATAGGAAAACGGAACGGATGAAACTTCTCCTTTAAGATCCGTCTTTCCGTTACGGGCAACCAAAAACTGAAAAATTTTTTTCCCGAAGAAAAAATTTTTTCTTTAACTCATCATCTGTAAAGAGCAAAAAACAAAAATATTACCATTGATTTTGCTCAGCTCATCTCATCTCATCTCGAACTTATCTTTAATAAAAATACTATAATATTTAATATCAATTCGATTATATCAATTACTGATTCTTATTAGTACTTTCAACATACCAAGAAAGAAAATAAGACGAAAATTCTCACAATATGGGTAAGCTAATTAAAGTGCCTGCAGGTGCTAGAACCGCTGATTTTCGTACATTAGAAAGAGAAAATAGATTTATTAATCCTCCAAAGGATAAATCTGCATTCCCATTATTAGCAGAAGCAGTCGCACCTCATGTCGGTTCCTTTAATGCATTGACAGAAGGCCCAGGTGGTGGTCTATTAAATTTAGGTGTTAAGGATATTGGTGAAAAAATTATCTTTGATGGTAAACCTGAATCTGATGACCCAGATCATATTAATGATAAATATTTGGGTAATAAATTATCCGTTAGTGTCGAACAAGTCTCCATTACTAAACCAATGTCAAATGATGGTGTTTCAGCTGCTGTTGAGAGAAAAGTTTTCCCAACTGAAGCAAGACAAAGACTTTCTTCTTATA
>JAXQGP010000304.1:0-26040 GCA_037040125.1 Kazachstania sp. M6911
GAAGATATTAAAGTCGTATTCGTAATTGAGTAAAAGTGAAGTTACGATCAAGTACACTACATCATAATACATATATAGCAAATTAACAAATGTTGAAAAGATATCCAACTCCTGTATTAAAGACATATTGGCCATTTTTCGTTGCTGGTGCAGTTGTATACTATGCAATGGGTAACGTTACTGATAAAATGTTAAGGTCTGATGAATACGTTAATGATCCAAGAAACCCAAGATTTAAAAGAGGTGAAAAACCTGTAGATTTATCCAAGAAGGATTAAAATAAATAAAAAACAAGAAAAAGTAAAGAAATAGCTGATATGATCTTTCTATAATAATTATACATTCCATTAATACACATTAGTATCTACATATATATATTAACATCTCTATAAGAAAAAAAAAAACTGGGTTTCTTCTCTCTCTTTTTTTTTTTAATAATATATTCTACATACAAAATAAATTTTATTTCAAATTTGTCATTCGTTTATTTAATTTTATTTATAGCATCTTGAAAGATTGTCATTAATGTTTTCCTACTTTCACAACCAATACTTATACGTATTAATGTCTCATCTAATCCAAATTTATCTATTGCTTCTTGTAAATCTTTTTCATTTTTACCATATTGTAATATCGTATAAGGAATTGCCATTGTAACATTCGACCCTAGAGATGGACCCTTATACAAATCTAATGAATCATAAAATAATTTTGCTTTCTCTAATGAGTAGAAAGTCACTGAAAATATATTACCATAACCACTATCTTTATTACATTTAATAGTATCATAATTGGTTTTAGTAATGCTTGATGTAACTTTAGGATAATATATTTCTTTAAAAATTTTACCTTGTTCTGGAATTAATAAATTATCTAATAAATATTCACAAGTTAAATTTGTCTTCATTGTACGTGCAACATAATCTCTAGAATCTTTTTCTAAATATAATATATCTTTACACCATAAATTATCCTCATATTCACCTAATTCATTTAAAAATTCTTGTGCAAAGGAATATATTTTACTCTTTGGATTTAAAATTAATGTACCTGCCATTGTACTTGTTTCACTACTGAAAATTTTGGATAATGAACTACAAACAATATCTGCATATTGTAATCCATCAATATTAACAAAACTACCAATTGATTCATCTAAAATAATATAAAAACCAAACATTTCAGATAATTCTTTTAATTCAATAATATTACCCATCTTTAATAAAGGATTCGATGGGGATTCAATAAATACAGCAAGGATTTGTTCACCTGAATGTAAAATCTTTTTTAATTGAATCATTGATTCATTTTCACCATTAGGTAAAAAATATGTATTATTAAAAGTTTTCAACATCTTTAATGTATCTGAATAAGGTAATCCAAACATAACTGTTTTTTTATAAACATTAATTGGTTTACCATTTGAATCATTCAATAAATCTGTACCTGAATTACTTCTTAATGAGGATAAATCGTTGGTTGATGTGTTTGTATCATTTTCATTGAAATTTGTTGTACTTGATGATGTCGAAGCATTAGAACGAGTCCTATTAACTCTCCGAAGATCAAATTGTAATAATAATCTCAATGTTGTAAATAATGAAGCCATCCCACTTGGGAATAAGAAAACATCCTTCTTTGGATCAACCAATGATTCTCTAGTCTCCTCGGCATCGATTGCAGTCATGGATTCGGTTCTTACATGTAAATTAGTTAAAATGTTACTATCGGGTTCTGTATCTGCAAATATCGGTTCAGGTGGAATCATTGAATTTAATCCAGTAGTAACATTATTTTGTGTTGTTACACCTTCATCAATTTCTTGAAAGTCTTCACCATTTTCAAAATTTAAATCCCAATCACTTAAATGATTATTTGATGCATTATTATTATTATTATTACTATTTGATGTTTCAGAATCTAAATATGTCGCACTATTAACATTTGAATCTGTATCATTATTATTATCATTGAAATGATAGTTTGAATCCTCATTCTCTGCATTTAAATCAACAAAATTATTTGTAATTCTTTTCTTAATTAATTTTTTAGCTCTATCTGTAAATGTAAAATTAAAATCATCTTGATCCTTTGATAATTCTGTATTTTTATTATTAATGGTATTTGAATTATTTGATGATAATATAAATAATTCATGTAAAACGTATTCAGCTATTCTACTTGATATAATTTCACCACTTAATTGCCAATATTCTCTAAGGATAGCGTAATAATCATCCTTAACGAAAACTACTGCAATCTTACATTCTTTCTTCCATTTAGATTCTTGTGAATTAATTGGTTTTGATGTAGCTAATTGTAGAATTCGTACTTTAACATTAGATTGACTCTTAAAACGAATATATTCTCTACATCTCTTGGCAACATTATATGAGGGAAAACATAAACATGATTCATTATCCTTTGCATATTTCTCTCTAATTACATTACATAATTTATTAACTAAAGGATGTAATTTGACACGAGGGTAACCATGTTTAAATTTATGTTCTGTATGAGTAGTAATATCTTCCTCATCATGAACAAAATCTATAACACTTTGCCAAGTTGGTAAATTTACAGAAATGGAATGCGGATTGTTAACAGGAATTGTATCATCCACTTTATGCATTGTTATGATAGTGTGCTATAGTATGCTTGTTATCTGCTATACATTTACATTCAATAATAACGTAATACATATGATACATATACATATATACACTTTCTTTATATATTTATACAATATACGATATTCCCTATTATTAATTTCCTCTTGAGAACGATGGCCCTCTCTCTCTGTCTCGCTTTGTCCACACTGAAGACAATTATATGTATAACACACTCTCGCTGTGTAACACACAGTGCACTACAGTACAGTAGAGTAACCAGCAAGCATTGTTGGAAAATTGTGGTGAATTATTATGATCGGTCCACATCTACGTAGAAGATACAGATGAGTAACCAAGTTAATGTAATGTGTATATTGAATGTTGAATTGTCATATTAGTTGCAACACACCTATTACATATTCATGTATCAATTGACAGTTTGTTACCATTACATGATAGGTAATGGTCTATCCTTGAATAAAATCTTATATTTAATAATATCACATAAATCAACTTGCTGTGTAACAGAATCAAATTTTAATAAACCTAATGGTGTATCCAATTCAACTACATTACCTAACAATCTTTGTTTCTTACCAATATATAAAGTAGCAAGTTTCTTGTCCTCACTTAAATTTAATAACCCATACCTTATAATTTCTTCATTCTTATGTGTATTTAAATGATATTCGGGATCTAAACCAGGAATCTCAATGGTACCATCATCGTTATGTTTCACTGAAATGTCGGGGATATCTAAATCACCTTGAATCTCTAAAATTACATTACCAAATGGTGTAGGTATAGTTGTCTTCTTTTCACTAGGATCTAATAATTGACATATTTGTTCTGTTGAAATAGTAACAGATGGCATATTGGTTTGTTGTGGTTAAGTTGCCCGTATCACACTAATTCTTGTATACTGTGCAATGTTTTCACTAGTTTCACTGTCTTATATATGTTTGGTTGACATGTTCATTATAGGAAAAAAATTGAATCTATATCCATAAACAAAAACAGCTGAAAAAGGAATACCCGTATAACACACAGCACATACATATATAAAAAACCATATAAATATTTATCAAAACAGAATTATATAAGTGACACCAAGATATAATTGTAAGAATGTTTGGTAAAATTGGTAGTTTATTCTTTAGGGATAAACGTACAGTTGTACAACGTTATACTCAAGATTTATCACAAATTACTAGTGAGATTCATATCCTTGAAAAAAAATTACAAAGTGGTCAATTGACTAATGATTCTATACAATCTAATTTAACTAAATATGGATTATCAATTATTATTGTTATTTTATCATATTTATATGTTAATCCAACTAAAATTTTCAAAAATTGGACTCCTGTGATAAGATTATCTGTTGTTAGTATCGTTGGTATTATTATTTTAATTTTAATTAAATGGATAAGTTCTTATCTTTATGGTAAGTATCAATTTTATCAATATAAAAAATTGAACAAATTAAAGGGTGTTCATCAAAAGAAATTAAATGAATTAAAGAAAGAGACTAATTTTCATGAAACAAATTCAATTATACAAAGATTTTCATCAGGTGATGATCAATCTGAGGATGCAATGATTCTTATCGATGAAGAATTAAAGGATAAATATGTGGAATTGACTAATTTAAAGAAAGAATTAGAAATGTTGAAACAGAAAGATGATGATCAGAAATTAAATAAGGATGAAAAGGATGTTTGGTTTGATAAAGTTATTGGTGTCTTAGCGGGTGGTAATGATTTAGATAATTTACCAAAACCAATAATCTGTCCAAATTGTCAAAAACATTCAGGTGCCTATAGAATCTTAGGTAAACCAATCCTATATATTTGTCCTTATTGTCAATATAAGATAGGAGAAAATAATGAAGCTGTTGAACCATTACAAAAGGAAGAGCAGACAGCTACCGCTGAAACTACGAATACAAAATCTGCATCACCATCTAACGACAAGACTATGTAATTTCAT
Source organism: Kazachstania sp. M6911 (assembly GCA_037040125.1). Lineage (NCBI taxonomy): Eukaryota > Fungi > Ascomycota > Saccharomycetes > Saccharomycetales > Saccharomycetaceae > Kazachstania > Kazachstania sp. M6911. The sequence continues at coordinate 4,605 of JAXQGP010000304.1, forward strand.
ACATATATATATATATATGTGTGTATATAAATAATACGATATTTGAAAAAAGTTCAAAAAATAGATATCAGTTAATTATAAAGAAAATATATGGTTATTTTATATAATTAATTATCTATTTAGATAGAGACATGATAGCGTTAACGATATCACCGTTGTGACTCTTTAAAGCCTTGATAGCATCGTTCTTGGCAACGTTAGCTTGATCCATAACTAATTGAATATCATCATTAGATAAATCACCAGCATCGACTTCAGCGTCATCTTCGACCTTAGCGGCACCAGATTCGTTAGCGTCAGCAGCAGCTTGCATATCAGCTTGAATATCAGCTGGAGACTTGGTAGCAATGTCAGCTTCACTTGGGACAATACCGGAAGCTTGAGCTTGTTCTTGAGCAGCAGCTAATTTTTGAGTGAAATCATCAACCTTTGGTTCACCAAAGACAACGTAGTTACCACCTGGAGTTCTGTAAACTTCTGGCTTTTCAATAGCAATGATTTCGTTGTTCTTCTTTCTGTAAGCAACTCTGATAATACCTGGGACTCTCTTTAGACCTAGCTTAACTAGCATGTCCTTGGATTTCTTTTCATTCTTGGATAGGATAGAGACGTTTGGAGCAGACATTGTGATTATTGTAATATGTGTGATGTGGTGTTTTTTTTTGAAACCAACAAAACCAAATGAATGTTAACAAACTAATATATTTAAAACCATGTCTCTTTGTAACTGTCCCACAATTGAGTTCAATCTAATGAAAGTTGTTAGGAATAGAGAGAGACAAAGTAATTGGGAATTCGTTGTTGTTTCGTCGACGAAGAACGACTTCCAAAAGTGAAATTTCCAATTTGAAAATTGCCGTCCTCGTTTTCCTGTTCGTTGTCCTTGCAATTGTCTGGACACAGTGGCTGCTGCGGGTTGTTGTGTGGGAAAAGAAGGAAAACAGAAAATTTTTCAGTGTAATTTAATAGGGTTGGAATTCATGTTGATTAGGGTTTTATTAAATGTGTGGATATCGTTTGATTTTGCTGCTACGGCTTATTTCCTGTTGGAATATACCATCATCGAATGATTGACATATTTTAACGTTGGTATTGGGTTCAAAATAGTTACATTGATAGTTGGTTACTAAGTCACGTATCGCTAGTACATATTAGGAAGTTAGCTAGGCAATTCAATAGTTGGGAACCTGGTTTTAATAAATTGTACATCATTCGATTCATATTTTATAAGGGTACTTGATATTCAGTTGCTGTCATAGATCATAAAGGATAATATAATATACATGTATGAAGTTATCACAAGTTCATATTCAACGAATAATACAATCGAGTTCGCCATTGATTGGTATACGGCCATTAAGGTTACTCCCTACCACTCGTAATTCATTCATACGGATACCAAAATATAACTATACAACGAATCCACTCAACAACAGTTTAATACAGAAAAGATATCTATCGTCAGAACAATATCAAATCGATACGACAAATAGAAAAATTAGAGAGAATTTAATATATAAGAGACGACTTAATGAAAGAAATAAATTATTAAAGGAAACAGATACTATTCTTGGTAGATTGAAAATTAGAATTAGATGGTTTCTTAAAAGATCAACAAATCCATTCAATACGGATGATATCGGTGCATTGATATCATGGATCTTAGTGAGTCATGTATTGGTATTCATTATATGGACAACTACTTTTGTATCACTGATAATTTATCTAATGAATACTGTTTTAGCACAAGAATATTTAGCTAAAAAAATAGGTAAATTGATTACGAGTAATAATAATTTAACAGTTATCTTTGAAAATGCAATTGTTCCAAGTTGGTCCTCAGGTAAGATTACATTTAGTAAAGTTTTCGTATCAAGAAGACCGTATGGTGAAGATGATACATTTAATAAAGGTTCACAACAAGACGCAATGCAAAGAGCTACTTTAGCATTAGGTGAAAATTTATTAGTAAGTAGAGATGATTTTGAAGAAGGTAATTATACTCAATTCGATTTAACTATTGAAGAAGTTCAAGTATCATTAAGTTTTACTAAATGGATTAATGGTAAGGGTTTCATTGATGAACTTTCAATTAATGGTTTGAGAGGTGTAGTTGATAGAACACATTTAGTATGGAAACCAAATGATGATCCAAGAAATTATAAAAATATTTATCATGTTGGAGATTTAGAGATTGCTAAATTTGTAATGAATGATGCTTTAGTAACTTTGTATCAACCAAGTGGATTTAGACCATTTCAAGTTAGTATATTTAATTGTGAATTACCACAATTGAGGAAACATTGGTTATTTTATGATATTTTAAATGCTAATAGTATTAGTGGGACATATGATAATTCAATGTTTACAATACATAGAAGATTAAGATTTAATGAAAATGATACAAAATCAAGAGTTGTAACTCAATTAAGGATAGATAATTTAGATATTGATCATTTAAATGCAAGTATGGAAGGTCCATTTGGTTGGATTGAAGAAGGGTCGGTAGATATGATAGCAGACATTTTCTTACCAGATGAATCCAGTTCAGGAGTTGATTCGTTTGCATTAACTGAATTAATTTCAGACGTTAGTAATAAAATTTTAAAGAGATCTAATTCTAAAGAGGATGAAATTATTAGTACTAAAAATTTGAATAATTTAAATTATAGTAAATTAGATCCTAATGAATATTTTGTAATGGATTTCTATTTGAAATTAAACAATATTAAAGCTCAAGTTCCATTATTTACAAATGAACTGACTTACACTAACAATGCATTAATTAGACCTATTGTTGCATACATGAATTCAAGAAGAACTTACATTCCAATTAAATGTATGGTTGTTAAGAAGAAATCGGATTTTGAAGGTTGTTGGACCATCTACGATTCTTATTTAATGAATGATTTAAGTGCAGAAGTATACGATGCATTTGCGGATTATGTCGCGGATGATCAAAGACAATCAATCCGTCTTAAGAAAGTAACATTCTGGTCACTGCAATTATTATTACAATTAATTCTAATGGGTCTCGGAGCCATCGCATAGCTCTCTCCATAAACTAAATCATATATTCCTCACTGTTTTTTATCGTGTAAATAATAAGCATGTACCCCCACTATAATAACAATATCACTACTACACATATACTTATATATCTATGAACATCTGACATATGTGACAGCAATCATCATATCATTAGCTGTCACATTATTACAGATGTTCTTCTCCTTCTTTACAAAGCGACGCATAATAGACGCAACTGGCTCAAAGGGACAGTTCCCTCACCGCAGACAAAGTAACGCACAACTACACAACTTTTCTGGGGGCCCATTCACTCGGCGAAGGAACCTCATTTTTCTAAAAATTAGAGACAACAGTTTGCATAATAGGGAATTACTAAAACAGATAAACAACAAACAACTACTACGACGACGACGGACGTCATTTAACAACTACTTTTTAAAGGATAGTTATATATTTTAAATTTTAATTAATATTTGTAATTCATTTGATAACATATACACATAGGTTATAAACAGATTTTTTGCTATTTTACCGTTAAGGCATATATATTCCCAAATAGTATAATTGCACACCTTTCCCGATTGATAACAACATATTTTAAATAATGGCTCGTCCAGTAATGCAAACAACAGGTTCCTTAGGTGTTTCCTATATTGTGTTCCGTAGTATGAAACAACTTCTATCAAAACATGTACCAGAAAAATGGTTACAGGTAGAAGAAGAACATATGAACAAAGTTAATGAATTAGCTAATAAAATGACAGAAAGATTACAGGAATCATTACCAAATATACCTGAAACGACGCGAAATAATAATATTATTCTAAGAACTATTTATGAAAGTTTCCAAAAGGTTAAAGTTTATGAAATTGCAGTTTATTTATTGACAATTTTAGTAGTAATTATTTTACCACCTTTATTATCCGTAAATATGGATAAAAAGAAGAAAGCTGCCATTGAAGCCTTTGAAAAGAAACAAAAAAAGGAGAAAGATGAAGATGAAGAGGATAAAAAGAACCAAAAAGAAATTGAACAGTTAGGAGATCGTTTAGAAAATATGCGTCAGGATGAAAAAAAGGAAGAACAAGCAAGAAAAGATCAAGATCAAGATCAGGAATCTGAAACAGTACAAGAAGAAGAAGAAAATCTTAGCAATCGCTCAATAAATAAAGATACTGAAGAGATTAGACTTAGTTTAACTAAAGAAGAAAGACAAAAATTAAAGGAAGAAGAAGAAAGAGAACAAAGTTTACTGGAACCAGATGTTACCGAAATAGATGAAGTAACTAAAACCGAACCTCATAATGAATTTTTAGTAAGTCCTGCCCTGCATCATCCAGATCAAGACGAAACTGAGTTGAAAGATAATGAAGTTGAAAACAAAGTTGAATATGAGCAGCAAAACTTCATTGATAAAGTTGATCCTATGAGAGAAAATGACGGCGTTGATTTAGAACATGGGTTTAATGAAATAGACCATATTGTTTCCCCCTTGGAACCAGAAATTATTGAAGAAAGTGTACATGACATTTCAGCAGACAACATAGACCCTGCTGAAGAAGTACATGAAGAAACTGTTCAAGAACAAGATGAGGTTGAGGATGAACAAGAACTTGAAAATAATGAAGAGAAAGAAACTCTGGAGCCTGAACAAGCTATTGTTCTAGAGAAAACTGCAGAACAACCAAGAACAATTCCATCCTTAACAAATCCAACAGCAGCATCATTTGATAGCCAAAGTTCACTGCACACACAAGTTTTATTTCCATCAGCGAACTCGTCATCATATATCCAATTCTCTCCAACAAAGACAAGTGATTTAAAAGTGGAGATTAATAAAAAGAACGCATATTCTCAACCATTTGAATATTAAAAACACACAATACTCTATGACTAAAAAATAGGAACAAAAAAATAAGTCAAAGAGACCTAAATAAATAAGTAAAATATATAAAAATATCAGTCAACTGAGTTTTTCATTATTTATTGTACTTTTAACGTTGAAGAGTCCTGTCAACTATGTTGAGTTCGTCAATATCACTACCGTTTTTTTATTTACTTTGGGAGATCTGTTTGGACTCTAGGGAACGGCTAACAAAACGATAATTTTAAAACAAATCATAAAATTTTGAAAAAATCTGAAATATTATCAAACATAAATCAGAGGTGATAGATCCATCAAATTGAAGACATATTCCTATTTCACAATTACAACTATACCTTTATCCCTATGGACAATAAATTGTACTTTAAATGCCATAATTCTTGTTTAATACTCTTTTTATAACTTCTCTAAGAAATCCCCGTACATCTAACCTACATCGCTTTTCCTCTTGACTTGAAAATTTTTAGCATACTTTCATATAATTGACGAGGTCATCGCAAAATCATATAACAAGACAACCATGTAGAAGACCACCAGAAATACCAAGTAACAATCATCCAACTAACTAACATGGCTGATCAAGGTATTACTATGTCATCTTTAGCCAAACAGATGGAAATTGCTACAGGCGATGACTTCCAAAAAATTTTGAAAAATCTTTCATCATCTAAATATGTCGATGAGAAATTATTAAAGACAGACTTAGGTTTATTAAATGCTAAAATCTTAAAATTGTTACGTTCCAACAGAGAGTACGATGTCTGGAAAGGTTGTCATGCTGCCACTGTCATTTGTTCATTCAACGCATTATTCTTACTTTCTTACGGTGGTCAATCCTTGAATGCAATTTATTCTAAATTAGAACATATGGTTAACTATTACCCATCAACTACAAATTCTACTCAAGGTAGAACTTTATTGAAGACATTAGTCTCTACTACCAAGACTTTAATGGATTTAATGAGAAACAAACCAACTTTATCTAGAGAATGTTTAGTACCAAAATTGAAAGCTATCATCCCACTGTTAATTCAACTAAGTACTTATGAACCAGCATTATGTTTACCAGTATTGAAGGATTTACTATACAAACATACTACTACTTTCAAGCCATATGTTAATAAATACCGTACTAGTTTAACCAGTCAAATCGCTACTAGTTATCATCACATGCCATCTGATGTTCAAAAATTATTATGTAATAACTATGCTTACTTACATTTAATCAAATTACAATCTCAACATGTCCAGGATGAAACTGAGGCACATCACAAGGTATACCAAGATGATACTTGGAGAGCAGGTATCTTTTCAATCTTAATTCAATTCAAGCCAATTATTAAACTTTGTAACAATATCCTTGAATTTGATCAAGAGAAAGAATTAAACAGATTATTCGAATCCCTACCTTCAGAAGCATACAAGGATTACAAAATTGAAAATTTCTTAACTCCATTAAAATTAGATATGAATGAGCCATTTACTTTATGGGAATTACCAAGACGTATTAATTTATTAGTTGATCTATTAACTGCATTTGTTACTCAACCTACTCCCTTCCCAATTAGAGTTCCAATTGGTACCATTAATTTAGTCTGTGAAACATTAGTTAGTATCTCTACTAAATATATGCCAATTAAACGTGAATTACGTCGTGATCAAGATTTAAATTCTATCATTGATGAAATTTTACCAGAGATTCAATTTAGTGGTATTTCATTATGGAAAAGAATGTTATTATCATACGGTAAATGTTTCTTACCAATGACTGATAGAATTCTTGGTAGTTTAGAAGTATTTATTCCATTTAAACCAAAATCTAATAATATTGATTTAGATGAATGCCAAATTTTACAAGATAAATTTATTACTGTATTTGAAGTTGCCAATTTAGTATTATCTAATGTTGGTCATAGATTAAATGAAATTGATTCAATTTTGAAACTTGTTGATGTTGCATTACGTTTAACTGAAGACATTTCTTTAGTTGAAAATGTCTTTGCTAATAAACCAATTGATAAGAAGGATACTAACCCACAAAATAAGAATAAATCTAAAAAGAACAAAGATAATAAGACAGGTGCAATTACTGATTTATTCACAAATTATGATCAATTTATCACCAAGACTTCGTTATATAAATTTGATCAAATTAATAAATTTTTAACATTTATTATTAGTAATTGGAGACTTGGTACTACTCAACAGATTAATACTATCAAATATGCAATTGCAAGAAGTTTACAAATTAAGGAACAAATGGGTTCTATTCCAGTTAGTTTTATTAAATTGTTAAGAGTTTTGGTATTGAATCCTGGTAATGAAAGATTATCAATTTTACCAATTGCCGTATCTTTATTAAAGGGTACTGATGATGAAGCCTTTGATTTGTTATGTCATCCAAGATTACCAATGAGTATGATCCATAACGTCAAGAGAGTTGCCAGAGATACTGAAGAGGAAGAAGAAGAGGAAGAAGAGGAAGATATTGATATGGGTAATGGTATTGAGACACAAGATATTGTTGCCGATCATGCTAATGGCAGATTCAATGTCTTAGATACCACTGTAGTCGAAGAAACCACCACTGAGATTGAAACTAACAATGAAGTTGAAGTTAACACAACTGAGAATGAGACCAAAGTGTTTAAGAAAAGATCTGCAGAAGAAATTGACGCTATCGAAACTACTAAACGTGCTAAAACCAATGAATCAAAGAGTTCCGAAGAATTAATTAAAGAACAAGAAATTGCTGATGAGAAGGCTGAGATTGAATTACAACCTGCTGTTGAAAGAGTTAATACCGAAGCCGCTAAGGATGCAACACTTACAAAAGAGGAAGAAGAAGATAGTGAAGATGAGGGAGAATTTGAGATTCCAGAGATTCATTTGAGTGAATACGAAGATGATGAAGATGCTGAAAGTGATAGTTAATTTTGTAAACGCAAATAATTGTAAATTAATCAAATAATGTATATTTTTTTTTATAAATTTATACGTAAATTTCATCGTTTTATATGAATGTTAAATAATGGTAAGGTAGGTATGCACTAGCGACATCTACTCAATAGATGACGTTTTGAACATATGTTTAAGAATAGTTAATGGTAAAGGGGAGGCAGGGAGGCAGGGAGGGAGAGAGAGGGTGAGTAAGGATTAGATATTTTTTTCAATATATCGAGATGTTTATACTAAATCGACTATAGATTTAGTAATTTCATTCTTACATTCAACAGATAAAGGTTTTGGACCACTCATGTATTGACTGAATAAGAATCTACCAACAGCTGGTTCTTTAACCAAATCCATTTTATAAATATCACCGTTCTTTGAATTGATATAAGTCATTTGTAAACTACCATCAGCGTTTAATTCCATTAATAAATCATCATCCTTTAAGAATGAACCCTTTTTGTTAAAAGCTACTCTTAATTCATCGATACCTTTCTCTAAGATTTCTTTATTAGCTTCAGCTTCTGGATGATTCAAAATTGTCTTAATAATACCTTCTCTAACGAAAGTTAAATTAGTATTTTTAATTGGTGTAAATTTAGCTGTCATTCTAACACCACCATCTAATAAATTTCTTGCTAAAATTACAGATTTTTCTGGATCATCTAAAGCCAATTTAACATTTTCTTTATGTGTTTTAGATTCATCTAAATCAATGAAAGTTTTCTTTAAGAAGAAAGAATTTAAAATCATTGGTACAAGTTTTCTATCATCATCAGCAATATATATACCTAAACCATAAACTTTAAAACTTTCAACAATGACTGATCTAACACCTAATCCTAACAATGAATAATTTGTTGATAAAGGATATAATGGAGGACGTAATGCACTTGGGAATGAATTAATTTGATCATTAATTTCAAAATATTTAATCTCTGGTAATTTTTCATCATGTCGATATGAAAATAATAATGCACCTGCACCAATACCTAAAGTAGCTGCAATCCAATAATTTGAAAACTTTTTAGGTTTAGTAGCTGGTATACTAGTAGTTGCAGTGGTACCAGCGGTACTTGCGTTTGTTCTTAATCTAGTAAATGTTGAAAATTTAGATAATTTAACATTTCTTGAGATTGAATTTCTTGCGATCCCTTTAGACAAAGTAGCAGTAGTAAACATTCTTATTATTGATTAATTGTTTGATGTGTTAAGACGACTATTTCAAATATATATCTTTTTTTAATAAAAACAGAACCCCGGAGACACAGAGAGATATTATTCTTTTTATAATTCAAGTTATTAACTCGTTTATATAATTGCTGATCACCTAAGAATCGAAAAAGAAAAGAAAAGATAAAAAAATCTTTAAATTTGTCGATTCATGCAAACTGGATTTGCCTGTGCAAACCCAAAAAGCAAAAAATAAAAAAGGATATGCATTTGTATGTAACTTCCCATAGAAGTTACAGAGAGAAAGATTAAAACTGGGATACAAGGATATTACTGTTCGTTGTTGTTATTAATTATTAAATGCACGATACTTAATTAAACTGCTCAGAGAATCGTTAACTTTTCCAATTTGTTTCTTTGAAAAATTTCACTTCACTTCACTTCACTTCACTTCACTTTTCCTCTTGCTGTCTTGCTGTTATGTAGTAGAGTTAATTTTAGTTGTGTGAAAACCCTGCGGTGAGACAATTGGGCACCAAAGAAGAGGATTCTGCTTACTAAGTGACACTGATTTCTTCGGAGAAAAAAGAGACAAGAGGATGCTATTGTACCGGTGTGTCTGAGTAAGGGTGAAGGAATATAGGGTATCATCCTTTTCGTTATAGCTCTACGACTATATCAGAGTGTATTCCCAGTTACTAATGGATACTGAAAAAGCACACCCTAATTTATATATATTAACTAGGGTATGGATCATTGAGAACACATTATTATTCTATGCGAAGAAACATACGTATCACTAACTGTTTGAACTAATTGAATTATTATTTAGTAGTTGGGAGCTGTACAAACCCTATTGCAATTTTACATAATTAATATATAACCGGCAGTTAGGTCTTGGAAGGGTTAGATGAAAATCCTGGGGGTGTATGGGGAACTGAGTTTGTACGGAGAAATCACTGCCAAAACATTTAAAGAGAAATACGAAGAAACCGTTGAGAATTGTGTTTCTGTAGTGAGTGAAGTGAGGCTGTCGAGAACAATCTCTAACATATTTCATATATTTCATCTAGTTTGTTCAAGTTTCAATACATTAATCTGTACTTAGTGATGGAATTAGGTATATTTATGTCTTATTACAGTAATGTCAGACTGACACCTCTTTTCTTCCAATGATAGATGTTCATAAATGGTTCCAGATCTCATGATTCTTGCTTTTTTTTTTTTTAACAACAAATCATTCACTTATCCTTTACATTTGTTTCACTTTCTAATTCTCTTTGTAATACATCTTCTATAGTATCTGTTGGATTAACATCACTTTGAAAATGTTGAAGTTGATAATTAGCCGCATCATTTAATTTCTCTAAATGTTCTTTCTTTAAAATTTCAATCTCTTGGTCAAATTCATTACCTATACAATAATATGTTAGTAAATAAAACTGCTATGGTACCTTTTACACATCGATTTAACTTTTGAATAAACATACTTTTTTTAGTAATCAGTTCGATTGCTTTCTTCTTAAGTTCTGCTCTCTCAACTGGAGTTAAGCTCATCTTAATAGGGGGATGGGGTACTCTTAGTGTTATATACTTTGTTATTGTCTCGAGATCAATCAATGTATTAAGATATATCTAGTATTTATATGTATCTTCCAATTTTATTTCGATTCAAAATCACATCTCACGAGTAAGTAAATTAACCATAATTTTTTCCTCGCACTAAATTCCTACTACTACGTGTGAATCCCGCTGGGCTCGCTTCAAGCAAATTATATATTGAATTTTGCCACCCCATAAAAATTAAGTGATATTGACAAAAAATGTAGAATAAATACATAGAAATATGACATATATCTTAGCTAAGTAATTGAGGTTATCCCTATAATATCATACATATATATACAACATACTCACTTTGAAAAATGGTTTTGGAAGCTACTGTACTAGTTGTAGATAACTCAGAATATTCAAGAAATGGTGATTTCCCAAGAACAAGATTTGAAGCACAAATAGATGCAGTTGAATTCATATTTCAAAATAAAAGAAATGAAAATCCTGAAAATAATGTTGGTTTAATTGCTGCAGCAGGTGATAATCCATCAGTTTTATCAACTTTTACATCAGAATTTGGTAAAATATTAAGTGGATTACATGAAATTACAATTGGTGGTTCAATTCATTTAGGTACAGCAATTAGAATAGCTGATTTAACCTTAAAACATCGTCAAAATAAACATCAACGAGAGAGAATTATCGTATTTGTTTGTAGTCCGATATCTGATACAAAAGATGAATTAATTAAATTAGGGAAAAAATTAAAGAAAAATGGTGTTACTTTAGATATTATTAATTTTGGTGAAATTGATTCAAATACAGAAATTTTACAAGCTTTCTTTGATGCTGTTTCAGATCCGGAAGTAACGAATACTGAAGGTTCTCATTTAGTTACTTTACAACCTGGTGCAAGATTATTATATGAACAAATCGCTACATCTTCAATCTTTTTAGGTGATAATCAATCTGGTGATAATAATGAATTTAATGATATTAATATGGGCGGAGATGGTGCATTCATGGATTTCGGTGTAGATCCATCAATGGATCCAGAATTAGCAATGGCTTTACGCTTATCAATGGAAGAAGAACAACAAAGACAAGAAAGAATTAGACAACAAGAACAACAACAACAAGAACAAGCACAACAATCACAACAATCACAACAAAATGATGATAATAATAATGAACAAGAGAAATAGATAAAATAAATAATGTAACCGATACAATGCACTTATCACATATATATACAATATTTAATTTTTTTTTTGTTTTAATACAATAAATCATTCACATATATGCAACAATTTCAAAATATTTTCCGCTATATTTATTATGAAGTTATAAAATTTATTTACTTTTCAAATTTTTATTTGACTTATAATCTTTGAGCAATCTTAATGACATCACCTAGGATACCAGCAGCGGTAACATCAGCACCCGCACCAGCACCTTGAATAACAACTGGATTAGTGTAACGTTTGGTCTTAATAGAAATAACGTTATCAGAACCCTTTAAAGCAGCAAATGGATGAGAATAATCGTATTTTTCAATACCAACAGATGTAGTATTAGTCTTAACATCAACTTTACCAATGAATCTTAAAACTTTCTTTTCCTTGGCGGCTTCTTCCTTTAATTTAGTTAAATCAACATCATATTCAGGTAATTTTTCCAAAAATTCAGCTGCTGATTCAATAGTTTCTAATGGTTGTGGAATTAAAGATTGAACTGGGAAAGATTGTGGATTTTCAACTTGTAAACCAGAGATTCTAGCAACAATGGTAACTTTTCTGGCAACATCTAAACCATTTAAATCATCTCTTGGATCAGGTTCAGTATAACCTAATTCTTTAGCAACTTTAACAACATCAGAAAATTTAACATCATTTGGTTGAATTGTTGAAAATTCATTGAAAATATAAGATAATGTACCTGAGAAGATACCTTCAATCTTTTCGATTTCATCACCAGTTTGAATAATTTCTCTTAAGAAACTTAAGATTGGTAAACCTGCACCAACGGTAGCTTCATGATAAACTAAACCATCAGTTGGTCTACTAGCGAAAATTTCTTTCCAAGTAGCTAAATCAGATGAGAAAGCCTTCTTGTTTGGAGTAGCAATTGAGATACCGGCTTCAACAACCTTTGGATAGAAACTAGAAATGTAAGCACTTGAAGTATTATCAACTAAGATAGTTGGTTTTGGAGACTTCTTTAAAAATTCAATTAATTCTGGTAGAGTTAAAGTTTTATCGGTAGCTTTAGCTAAAGTATCCTTCCAGTTAGAATCTAATTTTAATGGAGAGTAATCCTTGGAGATCAAAGAGTTTTCAGCTTCACCAACATAGATTAAACTGTAAGTAATTGGAGATTTCATAGCAATGATTTGGTTCATGAAGGAAGAACCAACAACACCAGCACCGATAACGGCAACATTAACAATTTTACCAGACATTTCTTCTTGTATTTCGATTTTTTTTGCACTTAAAGTAAGTTACTTATCTTTGAATTGAAACCAAGGTTAAAAAATAACAAATCTAATTGAATTTTATTGAATTTGTTCAAGTGATAATTCTTTTTATATATCAATGTTCCAACTAATCAAAGATCCTCTCGTCTCGTAGTTCCCTCAGTTAGTCATTTAATTTTTTCACTCTCACTCTGCTCTGTGCTCTCCTAGCACTGCCGGCTCCGTTTTTCCAGTTTCATTACAGCGATATTTCGTAGTATCGTTTGCCGCACTGCACCACACCAACAGAGAGAAAGAGAGAGAGAGAGAGTGAAAAATTGTGTGATGCCGAGATTAAAACCCCGTTCGCGCTGTTTGCCGAGAAAAATGAAATTCTTCACGTGGAATATTTTCACAGTTTGCATTTCAAGAGAGCAATGAGCAAATTGCATCGATGTTACAATTGTATTAATATTAGAAGCAATTGTCGATGGGTTATATATATTTAGACACATATTTAAATAGTATTTATATGATCTGGTGTAAGGTACAAGCTGTTTCATAGCTCTTCGAAGGCTTTGCCGAGGCATGGTGCGACTTGTTTTCTCGAAGCATCGATGTTGCGTTGTTCGAATTGCAGTATTTTTTCCAGGCCACCATAGTTACTTACAATCATGAAATTAGAATTCTCTAGTTTCAAATAATCTGTAACTTTAGCTAGAATTTCGTCAGTAATTGTCTTTGTCTCATCAGATGCAATCATTGTAATTTGTCTTTGAAATTTACCTTTCTCTACGAATGACGTCATTATGGTTAAAATATCAATCTCCTCGTCTTCTCTATATTCCATACATTCTTCTAGAAATAAATTTTTACCTCCATATTCTTCATAGAGCCAATCCATAGATTTAACAATAGATGATATACCCATTACTAATTTACCGTTATTAATTGATTTCTTCTTATTAGTGAAATCAAATTGTTTATAATCCTTTTTTAATAAATCTGTTACTGTAAAACCTGTAATATCATTCTTAGCATTCTTAATAACTTTTGTATATTTTTCCATATCAATATCATCTAAAAACTTACCATATAATTCTTTACAAACCGAATCTGGTGATTCAACTCTATGATTAAAATTAGTCGTATCACTTAATCCCGCAGCTAAACATAATTGTGTGACACCACGAGTCGGAATATAATCTTCAGGTAAGACATCATGAATGAAATGATTATATACTAAAGAGGTACAACTACCACAGGCTTGAATAATTCTTGGTGATACATCAGTATATAGACCCATATCCTTATGATGATCTACAATTCCAATTACTTTATTAATATATTTTTTAGCTTCATTAACAACTTCATTATGATCAACTAATACAGCTTCAATAATTTTATTTTCTTGTTTCCATTTCTTCATATCATCAAGGAAAAATAATAAATTTTCATTAATATCAATATCTTTTAATACATGAACAATATCTCTTCTTAAATTTAAATCTTCCCTTGAAATATTAATAATTGGTATAAAAGGTTGTGGATCACTTGAATTTTCCACGTATTTAAAATACGCATAACTAATTGCACTAGCAACAGAATCTAAATCTGCGGATTCATTACCACATACAATTCTTACTGTGGAACTAGTAATTGGTGTGGCTTTTAAAAGATTTAAAAATGAACGTACTGTCAATGACATGATTTGGATATGTACCGTATCTTATGAGAAAAACATGTCTCGAATATCTCCTTCAATATACACTTAAAGATACCTAGACTATATATATACGTTGCTTTATTATATAATGTATAAAATGTGAGATAACTTGAATGAATAACTTTTGCAAGTAAGTAACAACAGGAAACAAATTTTTTATTTTTTTGACAGGATGGCGTGATGACCAAAATAACCTTCGAGACAAACTACACAGAACAGGTCGCACAGATGTGCGAATATATTATTTTAGGAGTAAGGGCTTTAATAAGATTTTTAGGGATATGAACTGTCGCGAGCCAAGAAATTTCATATGTGACATATACTCTATGTATTAAATTATCAATATCGAATATATTGATTATGAATATAATTATTAATGTTTATATAAAGTAGTTCTTATCGAATGGGATGGTATGTATGTGTTGAGTAGTATGTTGAATAGCCTTATTTCGGTACTGTGACTAATTTTATATCAAGTGTCTGCGTTTCAATGTATTGTCTTAATTTTCTACTATTTGAAATATAACTCAATGTCAAACCATTCCCTTTGTCTAATTTGTTCAGGTTCTAATATTGGCCAACCGTAGATGATTGGTGCATAAAATATGAAACATGAAATAATTGGGATTAAAATAAACATATAATATGAAGTCAATTTCTTTCTTATTAATTTCGTTTTCGTATTGTTTGACCCCTTGTTTTCATCAATATTCGATATAATAGATTCCCAGAAAACAGCTGTAAATAGACATGTTATCATTTGTGCAGGTAGATAATGATGTAAAAACTTCTGTCTTTGCATACAATAAAATGGTAAATAATGACAAGCCCATCCAACGATGAAAAATGCTAATGGTCCACGAATAACCTCTCTTGTATCATAATTAATCAATTTCTTGGTATATTTAGGCAAAACTAACCAGAGAATAACAAGAATAACATATAGTAACGTGGAAAATACTTCAAACCACCATGCTAAGATATTACCAATGAGATATATTTGGTTTCTATTTTCTGCTTTAGTCCAATATAAAACACCTTTGAGACTTAACGGCCAACTAGAAGGATCTGATGCAAATGCATGATCAGCCGAAAGATCATTATTATACATAAACATCGCTTTTTGTAATTCAGACCATTTACTGAAAAAATTATAACTCTGATATTCTCTTTCAAATGGTTCTATCTCTCTTTGATTATCTATCCCGACAATCTCATCTATCTTCCAATCATTATAAGCAAAATCTAATTTTGTCATATCCTTGTTTGCATAAATAGGTTGTCTTTGTGTAGCATTCTGTTTAGTCGAATTATTCAGATCACCATCAATAAACATTGTAGATTCTTCCATAAAGTTAAATATCTTAAAGACCGTCTTGTTAGAACTTACAACATGCCCTAAATCAACCTCTCTTAAAGGAAGTAACGCAAATAGTGTATTCTCATAAAGATCTGAGGTCATTTTATGAGGACCTAACATATGAAAACGATTCTCGATACCTTCTTCAATATTACTTACCGAGGCTAGAAATTTCCCTGTTTCTACATTCTTCAACCTTACATTTTCATTTAAACTCAAGACTGTATCTGAATCAAAATCATCTTCTTGAATATCTGGTAAAATTTGCCAAACACATACAGATGTGTCATTATCTCCTAAACTGCCAAAAAGTGACAATGTCTGCTCTGAATACCCATCGCTACACAGGAAAATATCTGAAAAATCATGTCTAATTGTAATATTATCATAATATCTAACCTGATATTGATCATATCTTGTAATAAAGGATTCATTAGGGATCAAACTATCTTGAAACGTCTCAGAAAGAAATTCACTCTCACTATTATCATCATATTTTAGAATTTGGAAATGGACGAAAAACCAAAATAGATATATTAGAAATGGTAACATTACTAAATAATTTAATCTCTCCACAAAATGTTTAACAAAAACACTACTATGTTGCTTACCTTTCAATTTGCCAAACAATTGAAATATATTGAATACAACGGCAATACCAACTGTTGCATAAGTCATTACACCAACATACTTACACGATATAGCACAAGATAATGATACACCAACTAAAATTAATCTTTTATACCATTCATAATCGAACACTCTCTTCGTAACCACCTCATATTTGTAAAAACGGATGTAACAGTATATCGTAGCAATTATACTTAGCTGTAACAATGAATCCAAAAATATATATCTTGTCTGACATATTTGTGCATTATCAAGAGCAAACAACAATGAACCAAATAAACATGTAATTGCATAACAATTCAACTCCTTCAGACAATTGAAAATCAAGGGGACAATCAATGTACCTACTAATGCATTCGAGACTCTATAAATTAGAAATGGGGCTAATATTTGATCATTCTCAATATAATCCTGACCTACATAATCAAATTTAAAACTGCCATCATAATTTACCAGGAACCCAATTAATGCAAAGAATAATCTAGCCAACGGTGGATGTAAATCAAAGAAGAATTTTCTTTCTAAATATAAGGATGCAAATTTACCGAAATGTACTTCATCGAAGACTACAGCTTTCGGAAACGAGATCTTCACTAGTCGAACCGCCAATCCTATTAAAGTTACCAGAACAGAATAACAAGTGTAAGTTCTCTCAGAATCAGGTTTCTCTTTACTTAACAATTTTGAGGAGGTTAGTTCTGCTTCAATAACCGTATTATCATCATCATCATCATTTTTCATTTCCTTTGATCCATCTGGGCTGGACATCTGTAAGTCTATCAAAATGGTAGCCTGCCTGGGAAAATAGTATGCTAGATCTCCGAACAGTACCTATTTTAAACCGTTATAATATTTTCCTGACTTTATAAAACGTGCCTAATGTGAAACAAAGATGTAACTTAATCACCTTTCAATTCATTAACATTTTGACATATTTACCATCCAGAAACAATCATCAGCACAAAGAATCATCACGCTACGCACGTTTCTGCATGGAGCGATGTCTTCTTAACTATGATAAACAATTAACAATTTTCCAGAAAATTTCAAATACGAAAATTGGCAAGCATAATGAATACAACTTTAAACAATGAGTAATGACATACAAATTGGTTTACGTAGTTATATATCAAGTAAAATAATTGAAATTGTCAGCCTTTCTAGTTTGTTTACCATTTGAATAATATCGAACCGAATTACAAATCCCATATATATACACAACGAAGATGATGTATTCCAGTGGGGTTAAAAGAATGATAAACAGTGAATTCATTCAAATAATATCCAGAAACATATCAAGAACAGCCGTAGCAAGGGCAGGAACAGCCACAGCCACAGCAACGACGACGAAACCATTTAAGAAAACAATTTCGACTGAGTTGTCTGCATCCTCAACTAATTCATCCACATTAAATGGTTACACAACTTCATTGAATAAGAGTCTTAAGGGAAAGACAATTGAAGAAGCCAAAATATCAGGCAATGATATTTCTAATATAGCCACAAGACTGAACGATAATAACAATGTCGATTGGTCTATTTCATGGTATGGATTAGGGATGAAACCATTTGGTGATTCTATCCAAGAGAAATTATTACATCCATTAGAAGCCACTGATATCGAAATCAAGCCAGATGGATTACTATACTTACCTGAGATTAAATATCGTCGTATATTGAACAAATCCTTTGGTGCAGGTGGATGGGGTTTAGTACCAAGATCTGAAACTATTGTAACTGCTAGCTTAGTCACTAGAGAATATGGTTTAATTTGTAATGGGCAATTAGTTGGTGTAGCTCGTGGCGAACAAGATTATTTCAACGAGAATGGTATTCCAACTGCAACTGAAGGTTGTAAGAGTAATGCGTTAATGAGATGTTGTAAAGATTTAGGGATAGGGTCAGAGTTATGGGATCCTGTCTTTATAAAGAAATTCAAGGAGACCTATTGTATTGATAAATTTGTCGAACATGTTACAACAAAGAGAAAGAAGAAGATTTGGTTAAGAAAGGACAGAAAAGTCGAATACCCCTACAAATAAGCGTTGACATGTCTAATATAATACTCTATATTCATCTTGTCCAATTTCTCATCGAATATATACCTGTGTATACTAATTAATTATAATATCCTTTATCATTATTACAGATAGGAAGACGTATGCGATATATCAATGTATGTTTATTATCGTAACGGTAGATATAACCACCTGATAACGTTGGATATATATTTATCATATTGTTCTTCAGTGGGCGGCCTATCTCTGTATTAGGAAAAAACTACCGATAAGGGAATCGCTGTTTTATTCGATGGATTTTTGTATATATATATAAAACAAGAAATATTTTGTTTTATTGGTAAATGGACTCCAAAGTATCATATAGAAAGACAAAGTTAGAGTAAAGTGTAGACACACAGATACTGATACACCCGATAAACTACTTTTTAGGAATATACAACCAAAAAGGAAGAATTTAAACTGATTTATCCAACAGCCTCATATCCAGCACATCAAAATATAGAAGATATAGAACTACATACATGCTTATCTCGAAAACAGTTACATTCGCTGCAATATGCAGTTTGGTAACTGCACAGGCACAAGATTTACATCAACAGGTACTCTCAGTAGAAGACTACGATGTCGAGACTACACCTGATATTCCATTAAGAGGGGTAGAACTGGGCGAACTAAACTTTATCCACACTACAGATACTCACGGTTGGTATGGTTCACATAATTCCCAACAGGATTATGACGCAGACTGGGGTGACTTTATATCTTTTATTGAACGTTTTAAAGATAATAGGGTTCATAAGAATAAACTGATCAAGAGAGATTTAATACTGGTCGATACTGGTGATAAACATGATGGTAATGGGTTAACAGATGCTACATCACCAAACGGTTTAGAAGCAAATAATATTTTTAATGCAGTAGATTATGATTTATTGACTATAGGTAATCATGAATTGTATTCAGGAGAAAGAGCTGTATTTGAATATTATAGTACCGCCATGTCGTATAAATTTAAAGAGAATTATGTGTCAAGTAATGTTAATTTTATCAATGAGCAAGGATGTGAAGTACCATTCGGTAATAAGTATCGATATTTTACTACAAAATATACAAAAAACAGAATTCTGGCGTTATCATTCATATTCAATTTTAAGATGCCAAATCCCAGAGCCAAAATAACTCCATTAAGAGAAGAAATCCAAAAAGAATGGTTTAAAAAATTAATGGAGAAGTATCCTCCAAATAAAGTGGATATTCTACTGATATTTGGTCATATGGCAGCCACTGACCCTGTTGAACATGAGATCAACACATTACACTCATTTTTAAGAAAATACTACCCAGACACTATTATTCAATATTTCGGAGGACATAGTCATATTAGGGATTTTGTTAAATTAGATGATAAAGCTACATGCTTGCAAAGTGGAAGATTCTCAGAAACTGTTGGCTTCCTTTCCATCGACAATATAAGATCAAGACACGAGAAACCAAGTTTCTTTAGGCGATATATTGATTTCAATAAAAGATCTTTCAAATTCCATGCCGACACAGATAATTTATCTACCAAAATCGGAAAATATGTTACCACGAAGATCAATTTATTAAGAACAATTCTAGATCTCGACTACCAATTCGGTACTGTACCTCATACATATTATATGATGGCAAGACCTATGGATTCCGAGGAAAATATTTATCATCTGTTCAAATCTGAAATTCTGTTAGCGTTAAACTCTAGTGTAACAGATTCGTCAATTAGTAGAATGGTAATGATTAATACTGGTGCCATTAGATATGATTTGTACGAGGGGCCATTCACAAAGGATTCTGAATTTATAGTTCTGCCCTTTGAAAACAGTTGGAATTATATTACTTTACCTTTGAAGATTGCATCCAGGATTGAAAACTTCTTGAATCAACTTCCATATATTCTGAAAACTGTCCCTCCACCAGAAATAGCATATAACAATGACGGTTTATTTAGGAGCCAATCTCCAAACTGTCCTGTCATTAAGAACCCTGAATATACCGAAGGTTACACGACAGTGGATGATTTTGGATGTGATGGTGATGATACACCTCATAATACACAAACATTGTACGATGTTCCGAATGTAATACAGTCCAGCGAATTGATCTCCGATGATCCAGAATCCTTAATCCATTTTGTATTTTTCAGCTTCTTGACAGATGATATCTTAGAGGCAGCTAACTCAATAGGTTCTGATCTAATACCCGATTTTGAATATTATACACCATCCGACATCTATAATTATGGAGGTCAATCTGCGAAACAATTGCTAAGAGATTATATTATTTCAATATCGTGAGATATTTCAATATATATTATTACTGATCTATAAATTATCATCTGCTTGATCTTCTCCATTGCGATAATCACACACTTTGCATATCTGTAATTTTCTATTCTCCATATTCATTAACACATCATTTGCTTATTCGCTAATCTATAAATATTTTTTGTTATATACATACCTGCTATATTAAGAAAATTAAACTACGAATAACTATTCATATAAATATCTCTATACAATATTTGACTCAACAGTTTAAATTGAATAAATAAATAAAAATTGAGAATTATTGATTTAAATTTTTATTGGTTTGTTTATATGAGGTTACATGA
>JAXQGP010000305.1:0-25973 GCA_037040125.1 Kazachstania sp. M6911
ATCGGTGATGGTCAAATCCAAGCCGCCACTAAGACTGCCGCTGCTGTCTCTCAAATCGGTGATGGTCAAATCCAAGCCGCCACTAAGACTGCCGCTGCTGTCTCTCAAATCGGTGATGGTCAAATCCAAGCTGCTACCAAGACTGCTGCTGCCGTCTCTCAAATTAACGATGGTCAAATCCAAGCTGCTACTAAGACTGCCACTGCTGTCTCTCAAATAACTGATGGTCAAGCTCAAGCTGCTAAGGCCACTGAAGGTGCTACTCAACAAAATGACGGTCAAGTTCAAAACAAGGATGCTTCTAACCCAGTTACCAGTGTCTCTTGTAAGGTTGACGGTACTTTAGAAATGTCCATTAAGGATGGTATCTTAACTGATGGTAAGGGTAGAGTTGGTTCTATTGTTGCTAACAGACAATTCCAATTCGATGGTCCACCACCACAAGCTGGTGCCATCTACGCTGCTGGTTGGTCTATTACCCCAGATGGTAACTTAGCTTTAGGTGACAAAGATGTTTTCTACCAATGTCTATCTGGTGATTTCTACAACTTATACGATGAATCCATTGCTGCTCAATGTCATCCAGTTCATTTACAAGCTATTGATCTAGTTTCTTGTTAAATTGCCTTTTAAAAAGTATCTTTTTTAACAATTTCGCATTCATATACTCATAGATTCAATAACTTTTTTTTGAAAGTTTTACGAAAACTCAATCATTCATTCCTTTGCATTTAAATCCTTTTTCACCATTTCGTTTCAATAATATTTCTTTTAAAAAGAAATTTCATTGCCTTTTTAATTTTTAGCTCTTATCATTTTGTCATTTTGACATTTGATCTAGTCAAAACACTATTTTTAGCGTATAATAATATGTTCTTTATCATTTATAAAAAAAATATTTATATAGCTTCCACATTTTCAATAAAATAATAATTTAATAACTTCAAATATCTGATCTTAACATATCTCTTTCTTTAGTAACCTTTTTATTAGACTGTTGCATAACCTCTATCGCAATAGTTCGAGAATATTATAATTATTTGCTTTTATTGATCTATCTTAAGATCTGCACAGTATATCCGCACAACATGCTTCGTAATTTACTTTTTCTTTCTCCTTCGCTTAAGTTAATGACACGAAAACTGAACCTAGACATATTTTCTAATTTTACGCTTCATCTCATATAGTTAAGGCGTTTACGTCAACTGGAAAATTCATTTATAAAGATAATCATTTAAAACAATGGTACAATTACTATTTAAAGACGTGCTCTATTCTATATATATTATATAATTTCTTATCTCTAGCATATTCAAAAATATTAATACCCCCACAAAATATACAATATGGTTGCTTGGAATAGACCAAGAACAACATTATTAACAATTGGTATTTTATTCCATTTATTTTACCTATGGTCAATCTTTGATATCTATTTCGTCTCACCATTAGTTCATGGTATGTCCCTTTACAAAAGTACAGAGACACCACCAGCTAAAAGATTATTTTTAATAGTAGGTGATGGTTTACGTGCAGATACTACATTTGATAACATTACACATCCAAAAACTCATAAATCAGGATATTTAGCTCCTTTCATTAGATCCATAGTTAAGGAGAAAGGTACATATGGTGTATCACATACAAGAATGCCAACTGAATCTAGACCTGGTCATGTAGCAATGATCGCGGGTTTCTACGAGGATGTTAGTGCAGTAACGAAAGGTTGGAAAGAAAATCCTGTTGATTTCGATAGTTTCTTTAATCAATCAACACATACTTATTCTTTTGGTTCTCCAGATATATTACCTATGTTTAAAGAAGGTGCTACTGATCCTGGGAAAGTCGACGCGTGGATGTATGGTCATGAATATGAAGATTTCACACAATCTTCAATTGAATTAGATGCGTATGTATTTAGACATTTGTATCAATTGTTCGATAATTCAACTAAGAATAATGAATTGGATTTCCAAATTAGACAGGATGGTAATGTATTTTTCTTACATTTATTAGGTTGTGATACCGCGGGTCATTCATACAGACCTTATTCTGCTGAATACTATGATAATGTTAAATATATTGATGAACAAGTTGAAATCTTGGTTGATAAAGTAGCTAAATTTTTCGGTGATGATGATACTGCTTTTATCTTTACTGCAGATCATGGTATGAGTGCATTCGGGTCTCATGGTGATGGTCATCCAAATAATACCAGAACTCCTCTAGTGGCTTGGGGTGCTGGTGTGAACAAGCCTGTTAAGAATAGCAAACCAGTCGCTGACAACTATACTGAGTCATGGAATCTTGCAGATATTCAAAGAAACGATGTCAAACAAGCCGATATTACTTCTTTGATGTCATATTTGATCGGTACCCACTATCCAGCTAATTCTGTTGGTGAATTACCATTAGCTTATATTAATACCAATGATGGCGAAAAATTCCAAGCTTTATACAATAATGCTAGAAGTATCCTGGAACAATATTTAGTTAAAGAACAAGAAGTTATTGAATCTCAATTTATTTACAAAGAATATTTTAAATTCGAGAAAAGATCTCATGATTCTTATTTGAATGAAATTCATGCTATGATTGACAAGATTGCAAAGGGTGATACCTCTTTAGAACCACAAGTATTGAAATTAACTGAAGAACTAATGACTGTTACTTTAGAAGGTTTACAATATTTAACTACTTACAATTGGAGATTAATTAGAACCATTGTTACATTTGGTTTCATTGGTTGGATTATCTATTCATTTACTGTTTTCCTAAAGGTTTTCATCCTGGCTAAAGAGGATAAAAATAACAAACCATCTGTATTAAACCTTTCCATATTTGGTAGTATTGGTTTAATTTTAAATTATGTTCTATATTATCAACGTTCCCCATTCAATTTTTACATGTATTTATTATTCCCATTGTTCATGTGGAGTCAAATCTTCACAGACAAAGACGCATTCATTCAAGGTATTAAAAAGTTCTTCAAATCTATATCTGTTGCTGAAAGATTATTCATTGGTGTTTGTATTGTAGCTATTTATGAAAGTATAGTTTATGGTTTCTTCCATCGTTGGATCTTTACTTTAATTTTCATTATTTTAGCATTTTATCCAATCATTTGTGGTAACAAAAGTATTTTAAGCAATGCTGCATGGATCATTACAAGTTGTTACATTTCAACATTTACATTATATGATGCAGTTAAGATTGAAAGTTTAAATAAGATTAACATAGGTGGTATCTTTATCATCCTAGGTTCATTACACTCGATTGGTAAAATTGTCAAGGGTAAATTAGTAAGTTATTACTCATTATGTTTATTAATTACACAAGTTATCTTGGTCGTTCTAATGTTATTGACCACAAACAAATCCGTCGAATCTTTACAAAATAGAGCAGGTTTACCTCGTGATGCTCAAATTTCTGGATGGAGTCTAATGGTACTATCCTTATTTGTTGTTCCATTCTTACATTATTTGAAACCAAGTAATCATTATAAAGTTAGATTATTAATTATTTTCTTAACATTTGCTCCAACCTTCATTATTTTAACAATTTCATTCGAGTCTATTTTCTATTTCCTATTCACTAGTTATGTAGTACAATGGATTGAAATTGAAACACAAATTAAGAAATCCAAATCAAAGGAACAAGAAAGTTATGCACAATTAATAAGAATTTCACTAATTGGGTTCTTCTTATTACAAATTGCATTCTTCGGTACTGGTAACGTTGCATCCATTTCATCATTTTCATTGGATTCAGTTTATAGATTATTACCAATTTTTGATCCATTCCCAATGGGTGCATTATTAATGTTAAAATTAATTATTCCATACATTATATTATCTACTGGATTAGGTGTATTGAATTTAAAATTAAACATTAAGGACTACACTATTTCTACATTAATTATTTCTACAAGTGACATCTTATCATTGAATTTCTTCTATTTATTAAGAACCGAGGGTTCATGGTTAGATATTGGTGTCACTATCTCAAACTATTGTTTAGCAATTCTATCATCATTATTCATGTTAACAATAGAAATGGTTGGCCACATTCTATTAAAGAATGTTATCGTAGAACAAGAAGTAGCCGAAGAAAAGAAGAAACAATAGATGCTGATATTGACACATTTTTTTTTCATTCACGCACTTTATATAACGACATATATACACAAAAATGACATACAATCAATACTGATTAACTAAATAAGTTACTACTTCTAATATAGTACATGATTAATAGCAGTTCTATCAATGCGAACCCTATAATGAGTAATGGAAGTATTGTTATTTAGTATATTTAAACGACCTTATTACTAATTACTAAAAGAGTACGTAGCGTACTGTCAATGCAATCACCTAGTGCGACCCTTCTTCCAATTTTTTTGTTAAACGGAGATACTGAAAAAGGGAAGAAGAAAAGCGGCGAAGTACTCCAGTGAGCAAAGCCCAGTAGTGGCTGAAGCCGAAGAGCAGTCATCCTAAATAATGATTTTCTCTTATCTAAAGGGAACTGAGAATGCATTACATTCAATTGTATAAATATGAATATATTTCTTGATAACGGAACAATGGTTACGAATATGTCTGTTACAGATATTTTACAAGATAATCGGAAAACCATATTTGCATGAACTCTTTTGAGTTTCTAATTTATAATAATATCGAAATTAGCTATTTATAAGGAAGGTACAAGATATCCGTTTTTCCATATTCATATATTTTAGTCATGGCTGAGATAAATAGTTTTGAAATGGTCGATTCTGAAACCGAACAAAATTTATCTTCAAATGGTACACCAGATCTGGAGATTTCGAATTCAGAGGATACAAATACAAATTTCTCTACACTTTCAGAAGCTCATCTTTCTAAACGATTTAGAGATGAGATAAGACAATATTATGCACATTTAAAAATTTGGGAAAGACCTAGTTTATTAGTAGCATGCGCAATTGTGGTACTGTATTGTTTTTCAGAGATGGTTTTCATTACTCCTATGATTACATTAACATTAAATAAAGTATGTGAAGGGTTGAAAAATGAAACTGGATCTGACACATGTGATATGACTCAAGTACAAACTACATTATCATATATTACATCTTTGAAAATGATTCTGAGTAGTTTTATCAGTTTGATAGCCGCAGGGAAAATCGGTCCATTATCGGATAGGTTTGGTAGATCCAAGATCTTTGTTTACATGGGTGTAGTTAACCTAATAAGTAATGCAGTAAGTGCATATACTGTATCTTCACATGTCGAGACACATGTATACTTAATCATCTTTGCAGGATGTATCTCTTCTTTGGGGGGCGGCACATTTGCATTAGCTGCTAACATTAATAGTTATATTACTGATATTATTGAACCAGAGGATAGAACAGCCAGTATGAGTACAGTAACAAGTATAATGCATGGTGTGGTTGGTTTATCGCCTTTAATAAGTTCGTTTTTAATCAAATTAAATAACGGTAATGATATGGTTTCAGTATATTGTTCACTAATATCAATATCCTTATTTACAATTCTTTGTTTATTTATGATCAAGGAATCCAGACACCCTGAAGCAATGGAGATGTCAAGAAATAGTCATAGAAAAAGATTAGAGTCTATGGTAAGTACACATTCAATCAGATTAAGTGGTTCTCATACATTTACTTCAAGGTCATATCAGTATATTCGTTATCGTATTGAACAAACGTTAGATATCTTTACACCATTAAAACAATTATGGTTACCTCCAACTATTTCGGGATCATTAATTCCAAGGTGTAATGTGTTATTACTAGTGACACTTGATTCATTATTTGTGTTCTGTTCAATGGCTATAATGCCAGCATTGATTTTATTTACGACATATGAATATAATTGGAAATCCATTGAAATTGGTTATTTTATCTCGTTTTCTGGTTTATCTAACGCTATCGTTCTGTGGGCAGTATCATGGTTATTAACAAGATGGTTAAGTTCCAAATATACTAAGGTTAATCATTCAGTAGATAGAGTTGATATTAGCACTCTTCAAATTAGTTCTATTTCTTTATTTTTTGCTACTGCAGTATTATTATCTTATGCAACTAATCCAAAGGGTATAATATTCTATGTCATTATTAAATCTTTTTCTGCAATTATGAGTCCAACTCTACAAGCTACTATCGTGAAATACTATGGTACGAATACAGGTCAAGTATTTGGTGGTATTGCACTATTACATACAATCGGTATGTTATTTTCTCCTGCAATCTTATTAAAAATCTATGGTTCTACTGTATCAAAGAAACCAGAAACATTTTTATTCGTACCATTTTTGGTATGTATAATTGCGTTTGTATTAACTTTCTTCCTGAGAGTTTTATATATCGATGATCCATTGATGAAGAAGACGGATGATGAAGATTCTCAACCTGAGTCGTCGGTGACAGATCTATGATAAAGAACAATTTTTTTGCATATATATATATTTAAATATTCAAGACATCATTAATATATTACTACATTAACACAATTGTAACTGGGTTACATTAAATGATTACCTCTTTCTTTCATTTAAGCTTAAAGTTTGTCCTTATTATTCCGTCTAAAAGTCCTTCCGTGTCAAAAAGTTCCCGTCCCCGCCTCGTTTCAATTGAAAATATGACCCGTCTTCCGGTTCCGTCAGCTCAGAAAAGAGACCGTAGAAATACCGTTATTGTAATTTGAGGGGATCGGCGTAGGAAAAAAGGCCGACATCAATCACACAGAAACAGCGCAGAATGAAACAAACAGTCGGGGAAAGTTTAACAACAGATATTTATTTGAGAATGGTACGGTCATTTATTAGAGTCTTTGAACGAAACTTCAGCGCCAATAAAACTGCCATTAAATAATCTACTTGATCGAGAATAATTTGTTCTCTTAATTGATATAATACACACTGAATGAAGAGTAAATTGGTCTTGCAGTAGTTCAGTTGTATCTGATAATGGCAAGATCGGCCAATGGGAAACTAACTGATATCCGATAGATCCAGCGTTTTGACTAGAGGTGACGGAGTTGTTTGAGAGTATAATCGGTATCGATGTGGATAGATTAAGGGCAAACTACGAATATAGCAATAAATAAACTGGCTTATTTTTGTTGCTTAATGACATTAAACTGTATAATAATGTATTTCTCCGTCCATTCGTATTACTCTGGGGAAACTGCTAGTACAACTGTGTTCTTTGACAAGAGCAACAACACTAATTACGTAGCAGGTTAAACTGCAGATTTTGATTTTTGTTGTGCGCATTGCCTCTCATTTGAGTATCTACTACGTACAATATATAGAGGTGTCAAGTTATTATTGTTATTTAATCTGTTGAGAAAGAAAGCTGTATGTATTGTCAGGGATGTTGCGGGTTGGGGTTAGCGGGTTGGATTATGGAGATTTTTTGGTCCAAATTTTTGGTTTAGAGGGAGGGTTGAAAAATTCCAATGCTGGGTTTGGGTTGGGTTAGGTTTCGGATTTGGTAACCAGGCTCAAGCAAAAAAATTGTAATTTTTTTTTTATAAAATTTTACTTCAATGAAGTATTTTATTTAATTCTCAGCAATTGTGTGTATTTAGCTATTACCTTTATTTTATAAGTTATTGACCATCTAACTGTCATCATTACAACCTATTGAGTATCATTTCATGCGAATCATTATCTGTATTCTGAAAAAAAATACTACAGGAATTCTGCGGAGAAACCAAAATTTCCCCAGAACTCACCGTAGAACAGGGTTTTGTTGGGTAGGGTTACATCAGTTCATAATGGGTTGGGTTGTGGGTTGGGTCAAAAGTTCCAAAGGTGGGTTGGGGTTTGGGTTAAAACGGCCAAAAAGCGGAGTGGGTTGGAAAATATTTTAACCCGTAACATCCCTGTGTATTGTTAATAGCGTTACAACAATTTAATTTACGAAATTTGCATGCAACACTCTCTTTGCTTTTGTTGTCAAGAACATTTTGGCATTCAAGCACCCTGTCAAATATATGGAGGGGTGATCGATGTTTAAGATTTTCAATGTAGTTCTCGAGAAGAGTTCCACGTATTTACTCTGAAATAACTTTCCCCGTATTATATATTTCACATTTTTACTTCCTGCGTTCTAATTTACATTAAGATAATTTCTTACCGTTAACGTTAACTATAATGAAAAAGAAGCAAAACAAGATAATTGATGTATTTCTTTAATAAAATTTCTCGCTAACTTTTAAACGTCTAGATTTTCTGTTTAAGTAATAGGGATTGATAAGAAAATCATAATGAAAATTCAATCTTTTCTTCTTTCAATTTTAGTTGTTCAATGACGAGCTGAGAAATACAAACAATTTTTTTTTTCCAGCTTGTATTTTCATCATTGTAAGACCTTATTTCTAACCAATTTTTGCATGCCCTTCTGCTTACTACTTGCAATTGTGTATGAAATTGTGTTGATCGTATGCATCTTGGCTCAAAGTTTTTGACTTTTATAATTTTAACTATTTATTATTAACAAGATCGATAATCTTTTTCATAACGGACGCAAAATAATTGAATATTAACTAGCAAAGTACATAATTGAATCTCCTAATTGAAGAGACTAACAATAATTTGAACACTAGTCAGTTTGAATATATACTTTTTATTTCAATTTTAAGAACATATACACACAATTTTTTGTTTTGCTCATCTTTAATTCATTTTTTGGCACATTTATTTTTTTTTTCGTTTTTCTTATTTATAGTGAAAAAAATTTTCAGTGAAAATATATAGGAAGGCAAGAAACTGAACAGGACGAACAAAACATCGTTAAGAAGTTATCTAATATCTGACATAAAGGAATAATATAATCATTAAAACTTGTCTAAAAGTGATATAACCATTGTATTCCCAATTTTAATTTTTTTTCCACTTAGTCTCATTAAAATACTAAAATTTTCGTGGTATATGAAATTAACGATATATTGAAAAGGATAAAAGACTAATTATAATACAGAGAAGAATATTATAATCAAGACAATTCCGCAGAATTAAGAGAGAAAGAGAGTAGAAAACAGGAAATAAAAAATTAACAAATATCAAGTTGTAGATATTAGATCTCCCAATTTTCATTTGTTTATTTTTTTTTTTAAAAAGAACCTGTCAAGGCATACTATGTACGTTGACCCACAAAGGAATAACGAGGTCAGAAAATTGAACCTTCCTGCTATACATAAGACTGAAATAGTTACACAACAACAAGAACAACGCCAACAAGAAGAAAATATGAATTCAAATAATAATGGAATATCCGACGAGATGGAAATTGATCCAGATACTGAACAACAACAGGAACACCAGGAACAACAGATACAACAAGAACAACAAGAACAAAATAATGAACAAAATGTAACAAATAATCAACAACAAACACATACTGATAAACCTCCACCAGCTGTAAGTACAAAATTTTTAATCCTTGGTAAGAAGACATCAGGTAAATATAATTTAACAGATTTTCAAATATTAAGAACTTTAGGTACAGGGTCATTTGGTCGTGTACATCTAATACGTTCAAATCATAATGGTAGATTTTATGCATTAAAAGTATTAAAGAAACAAACAATTGTTAAATTAAAACAAGTAGAACATACTAATGATGAACGTAGAATGTTATCAGTAGTATCACATCCCTTCATTATTAGAATGTGGGGTACATTCCAAGATTCTAAACAAATCTTCATGGTTATGGATTATATTGAAGGTGGTGAAATATTTACATTATTAAGGAAATCAAAGAGATTTCCAAATCCTGTAGCGAAATTTTATGCTGCTGAAATTTGTTTAGCATTGGAATATTTACATTCTTTGAATATTATTTATAGAGATTTGAAACCTGAAAATATTTTACTAGATAAAAATGGTCATGTTAAATTAACAGATTTCGGTTTTGCTAAATTTGTACCGGATGTAACATATACTTTGTGTGGTACTCCAGATTATATTGCTCCTGAAGTAGTAAGTACAAAACCATATAATAAATC
Organism: Kazachstania sp. M6911; assembly: GCA_037040125.1. Classification (NCBI taxonomy): domain Eukaryota; kingdom Fungi; phylum Ascomycota; class Saccharomycetes; order Saccharomycetales; family Saccharomycetaceae; genus Kazachstania; species Kazachstania sp. M6911. The sequence continues at coordinate 10,023 of JAXQGP010000305.1, forward strand.
TGTCGATTGGTGGAGTTTTGGTATATTAATATATGAAATGTTAGCTGGTCATACGCCGTTTTACGATTCAAATACTTTAAAGACTTATGAAAAGATTTTGAATGCTCCATTGAAGTTTCCATCATTTTTCCATGAGGATGCTAAGGATATACTGACGAAATTAATTAATAGAGATTTAACTAAAAGATTAGGTAACTTGCAAGATGGTAGCGAGGACGTCAAGAATCATCCTTGGTTCAGCGAAGTTATTTGGGATAAAGTATTGGCAAGATATATAGAAACGCCGTATGAACCACCTATTCATCAAGGACAAGGTGATACTTCACAATTTGAAAGATATCCAGAAGAAGAAATCGATTATGGTATCCAATGTGAGGATCCATATGGTTTCTTATTTAAAGAATTTTAAGGACATTTCCGATTAGGAAAACATATCAACAAAAATAAAAAAAAGTAACGCATGTATTCACAAAAATTTAACCATATCGAAGGGCAACCATAAATTGTAACCATACCCCTTCTTTCATATTTTTATACTTTATTCCCAACGCAGACATATCATGTTATTCGATTTACATTGATGGCTACGATCATTCATTCCCCACTTACGACCCATATACAAACCCTACTCCTCATCTAATATATAGTTATATATCAACGGTATTTATACAACAAGTTTTATAGAAAATAAAATACATTTCATGTTAAAATATATATCATGAGAGATGTTCTTGATGTTTCCCGTAATATTTATTCTGGCCGGGACATCATTTAGTGTTGTTTAACTTTGTATGCGAAACCAGGCGAACTCATAGAAAATTTCAACTGAAGTTTGAAAACAAATATAGAGCTCCCTCAAAATGCGAAGTACCATTAACATATCCAGAGAAAGAGAGGTTACTTATAGACGTTTACATGGTTGATAAGTAGTTCGAACTTCAAATATATTGTTTCATATTTTTAAAAGTTTTTAAATAAGCTCTCCAACGCAAGGTGTCAACTACTAAACATACAACAAAGCAGAATAACAATGTCCAAGGTTGTAAGACAGAAGAATTTCCTAAATGCTATATCATTTACCACAAAGAAACCTCAAGTTTTGATTAATCCTAGTAAATACCAAGGTATTAGATTAACATTCCAAGCACAAAATCATAGTGGTCACATGGGTCCACGTATGTTATGGAGAAAATATCTACCTACTTTGCAATTCTACAATCCTAACTTCAAGATTGATGTTGTAAGAATTAATAACGAGAAGAAGACTGTAAATGTACCATGTACTATGGAAATAATAGATACCACCGGTAAGACGATAGATACTATAGATATGAAGAATAAAATGTACGATAAGATCATGGACGAGTTTTTGAGTAAAGTAGAACACAAAGTTATCCCAGAAGATGAACTAATCCAGGTTTAAGGAAACCATATGAAATACAGGATGACTCTATAAGTAATCTCTGTTAGATTTCACTCGTCCTTAGACCTTTTATCATATATTCACGGTAAAAGAAATTTAAATTATTCAAACATACACATATATAATACTTCTGTAAATTAAGACTGGATGTGACAACATTCTCTGTAAATAACTTAAAACAATATTATATGATTATCACAACAAAATAGGTTCGCTTCTTTCACCCTCTGTGGGGATAACAACGGTTCGAGACTGTTTAGTTTATAGAATAGTTAAATTTTGATTAAATTATATACATGCTGATTTATATAAGAATTTTATTTGCGAAGAGAAATATCAAAGAAGATATACATCCTTGTGAACTTATTTCTGATTGAAATGGCCATAATCATACAACTTTACTGGCTAAAGAACAAATCTTGTTATAACCCTTATCCATAAGTTCTCTACTGACTACACCATCATTTACCATAATTCTAGTTCCTAATGGTTCACCAGTGTTTTTATTTATTAGCACACAGGCATTATCATTAAAATGTACATTAAAACCATTGGAACGATAATTATTCGTTTGTTTTGTACGTACAATAATGGCATGACAAATATCACCTTTCTTTACTCTATTGGTGTTTACGGTACCAGTAATAGTTTGACTTAATGGTTTGGACTTTTGAATAACACAGACAATCCTGTCACCGATTGCACCGGCTGATTTGGGAGAACCCTTTCTCAAAATCTTAATACACTCCGCCATTTGTGCACCAGAGTTATCTATCACCTTTAACATAGTTTTTAAATAAATCATCTTGTAATGTATTTTCTGTGTAGGTGTTCAATATTGAAACTAATATAACTATCTTATATGGAACTGTTACCTTTTAAGCTCTTTCTAACGTTCACCAATGTTATATGTATTGCTTAATATTTTCTTCTTATCCCTCTCTCGCTGTTTCGGTCGAGTTCAATTTTCTTAGCCTTTCGGATTTATTAAGTGAATTTGGGCGACGCTAAGTAAAACCAATCTCGTTCAGCGATTCACTGGATCAACTCTCAAAGATGTGAACAACCTTTGGTAATGGTATACCAATTTCATAATATGCAATGTTTTTATGGTTGAATATATACGTATGTGTGTATTTATGTATTTATGCTGGTACGAGACGCAATGTCAAATTTAAAATTATACATGAATGGCGGATTTACAGAAATGACAGAGATTATTAGAAATGTACCCAGTTGCATTGGATTACAATTTCCTTAAAACATGTTCAATTTGTGATACATTCCATCTTTTCGCAATATCTACCTCGAGACAACCACATATTAGATCTCTCAAAGGTATATAATGATCGTACCTATCTAAGAAATGCAATGCCTCTATGTCAAAATGACCGGATTTAATTAATTCTTTTAATTTAGCTTCACTACCATGTTTAAAGGGTAACTTACCTAGTAGCATAGTATATAACATTACACCAAATGCCCATACATCTGATTTGTAACTAATTTGATTGTCTGTTAATAATTCTGGTGATGCATAAGGTAAAGAACCAATATTTGATGGCGCATTTGAAACATTAGGATTATCCTTAACAATGTCATGACTCATTCCAAAATCACAGACGTATAATTTCCATTTAGGTTCATCTTTGTGAGATTCTTGTAAGAGACAATTTTCTAATTTAATATCACCATGTATTATATTTAATGAATGCATGTATTTGATCGCGTCAATGACCTCATAAGCCAGATCAACTGTATACCTACAACGTCTTCTGCATGGTATTTTTGTATTAGCTATTGAATCCCATGATATTACTAAATCATATAATGTACCATTGTCTATTTTTTCTGTTAATGAGTACATGGTACCAGTATTTTCGATTCGAGATTGAATCAATGGTAAAATTGACGGATGATGTAATTTTTGCCAATTGGATATTTCTCTAGTTACTTGTTCTTTCATCTTTTCATTATTTTTAAAACGAACTATTTTAATGGCATGACAATTTCCTGAATCATTATCAAAACATTCACGAATTGTACCCCATGCACCAAATCCAATGATTTTGCCCATAGTATGATTAAATATTTGTCCACCTTTCTCCTCTGGTTTCATTGGTAAAGTTGTCGTACTGACACAATTATCTAAATTAGTAGAAGTAAAAGAATTATTTGTACTTGCAATTCTGTCGGTTGGTGAAACAAAACTTGGTGAAAAAGCACTTAGATATTGTGATGCAATTGAGTTATGTCTTACATGATGATGCGGTGGCTGGAAACCAATATCATTATTTTGTATACTGGGATCATTATCGACACTTCCATATTCGGTCAATGTGTCCCTCATACGATTCATGTTACCCTTAACATCATCCGAGTAACTATTGTTTGGTACACTATTATTAGCTAAAGAAATATTACTTTTAGATGATGATAACATATATTTTTTAATTAGTGACATTATAACTTTATAATTGTCAGCTTGTTCAGGAGGTAATAATTTCAGTACCATTTTCTTTCTTTGTGAATAAGGTTGTGCAATAAAATCATCTGGTAGTTGATCAATAATCTCCAGGATTTTCTCTCTATTTATAGATGGTATGTTATCCAATGATTTAGGAATATTTGTTAATGATGAAGAAACAGATGTCATATCATTATATCTCTGAGGTGGTATTTGTATAGAGCCTCTCCTTCTCAACGATGAAAGTTGATTCGTTAATGCAGATGAACTTGGGAGTGTACGTAACTTCAAAGATGAATGAGGAGGTTTATTAGTTAGGTATTGTGAATTTTCAATAGAATTTATTTGATTACTTGTTGATATTCTATTATTGGTATCGTTATTGAAAATTAATGGGTATGATATTCTTCTTTTCATTTCTAATTCAGAAGGTGGAGTCATTAGGGTTCTTAGACTTGGTAATGGGATCGGTTCAACTTTGGTATGGTTCGATCTATATAAGTTTATATTCGATCCCCTTGGTATTGTAATACCAGTACTCTTTTCAACAGCAGAATCAAATCCATATGCATCGTTATTTGTATCTGAAGTCATTTCATTATCCTCATCTGCACTTTCCCAAGTAGGAAATTTGGTTAAAGCTAAAGAATTATTATTGTTCTTGTTCTGTTTGTAAAGTTTCTTGAATAAATTACTATACGATGAGCTATTCTTGTATGAATTTGAATTACTATTAGCAAATTTAATCCCTTGAGATCTTCTATCATCAATTTGTTCTTGTTGCCATTTATCCATAATGTCGTTATAATTTAAACCTGGTATATATTCACCATCAACATCAACATGTTCCCTGGATTCAAAACATGATCTTTCTTGCGGAAGCGCCAATAGATCGTAAGTTGATGATTTTCTTAATGGTACACCCTTTGGGAAATCCGAATTGTCATCTAATCCCTCAGATTCTCCTCCACCTAGAATATATTTGCCTGAAGTATATTCTTGAGATTCAGGTTGAGTAATTGGAAAGTCGGAATAAGAGAACGAAGACGATTCCCCCTCTGGTCCTTCTTCTTCTCCTTCATTACTCTGTACACTAATTTGTGAATTTTTCTCTATTAATGGATTAGACACATCTATTTCTGTAACGTTTGATGATCTAGGTTCATTGAATGCAGTTAATGTATAATTATTTTTCAATCTTTCTGTAAGTGAATAAGGAACAAAATTAGTTTCTCTATCAACTAAATCTATGTCTATTGGTTTTCGAGATATTGAAGAACTTCGTGAATGGTGTATATCCGGGGATCCCGATGATCCCGATAACCTCTTGTTTTTATTTCGTTGTTTGTACACTCTTGATACTCTATCCATTGTAAACGTATGGAATGATAGTGTATGCAGATTATTGGTTTTTGTCTATGATCGCGATTATTAAATTAATGGTATTACTGGAATAACTGTTTTTTTATATTTGTAGTTACTTGATATTTTCAATTTCAAATATTTAATACACTGTTCTGTTTTTGTAGTAGTTAATCTGTGACGTTATTATTCACATTTAGATTACGTTTTCAATATATCTTGTCACTAAACCAAATATCAAGAAGTATCGATGATGTTATCAGATGTTATAATAACTGTCAAACCGTTAAGATAGATATTATACAGTTCGCTATCATATCCATCCCCTCTTCATCCATTGTGAAAAGGAAACAGTTATTGCCATTTCTATTGTTCTATTATGCAAACTGTCGATACCGTTTTCTGCTGTTACGTATACTGTGTATAACCGTAGCCACTTTTATAGTTATTCTGGCAGCTCGTTCAAAATGAGCTGTCGATGGGTGCGTGTGGCGCTATCACCATCTCACTGTGCAGTACGTACAAAAGATAAATTTCCTCGATTCGTCATTGGAATAAAATCCGTTTAACTCCGGGAAGTAATGTAAAGTATCGAAATCGTATCGTTTTGAACGAGTGTGTGCAGGTGTGATCGATGAATATACCAACAATAGCAATTAGTTTATATTGTTATATTTTCTTACAGATGAAATTACATAAAGGATATATAAAATGAGATGATGATAATATTCTCTCGCATCTATTTACTTCTCTTGTAGACCTTTTTGAAGAAAGCAGTTAAGACATCCTTCTTGAAACCACGACTTTCATCGATTAAATCAATCTTAGCTTGAATATCCTTAGCGGTTTTTTCTTCGTATTCCTTGTAGTATTTTTCTAAATTGATTTCATCATATAATTTTTTAACAACGGCTTCACATTTAGCATCCTTCTTACCGTAGTTCTCATCAAGAACTTTTCTTTGTTCAGGGGTAACAATTTGTAAAGCTTTGTTAATTAACCATGAACATTTGTTATCTTGAATATCAGTACCAATTTTACCAATTTGTTCTGGAGTACCAAAGTTATCTAAATAATCGTCTTGGATTTGGAAATATTCACCTAATGGGATCAATACATCTTGAGCTTGCTTCAAATCCTTTTCATCATGAATACCTGCAACATACATTGCTAATGCAACAGGTAAATAGAAAGAATAATAAGCTGTCTTGAAAATAACAATGAAAGAATGTTTATCTAAGGAGAATTTATTTAAATCAACAGAATCTTCTGGAGCGGTAATTAAATCTAATAATTGACCTAATTCAGTTTGTAATGTAACTTCATGGAATAATTCAATTAAATCAACATAGTAACTATCTTGTTTGAAATGACTCTTTAATAAAGAATAAATAGCAGCTTCTAACATAAAGGCATCATTAATTGCAATGTCACCAACACCTGGAACTTTGTACCAACATGGTTGACCTCTTCTGGTGATACTTTGATCCATAATATCATCAGCAACTAAGAAGTAAGCTTGTAATAATTCAATACACCAGCCAAGGATAGCTAATTTCTTGTATTCTTCAGCAGATAATTCATCAACTGAAGAGTGACCCTTTAGGATAGTATAAGTATCAACAACAGATAGACCTCTGTTTAACTTACCACCTGGTGTATTATGTTGTAAAGAACGTTCATACCATTGAATAGCTTCTGGTGGCATACCATAGTTAACTAAGATGGATTTTAATTCATCAACTAAGGATGGGAAAACTTCTAGGAATTTGTCTCTTGGGGTAACCATTGTATATCGGTGATGCTGTAATTGTGATGTCTTTCTTCTCTGAAAAATGAATCAATTGAATCCCATAGATGTTCTCACTTTCCTAAACTTGTTCCCTTTATATATCACTTCTTTGCCTCACTGAATTGTTCAACCGAAGATTGCAATCAAAATTGAAATTTCCCTCGGCGAATGATCGTATCGTTATTTTTACGACGACGGCGAAGAACATGTCGCACAACCGGCAACCAATTTTTTTTATTACCGAGTTTCCCGTTATTGAAGTAAATTTACTGTACAAATGCACTTCCCAATTCATACATACTCTCGACAGTTATTTAAACGAATAATTGACATCCATGATCGATGAGCTTGGATTTTTGTAACTACAATGTTTTATATAAATACTTAAAGACATCTCATTGATCGATTTTGCTTGTTATATTAGGCTATGTTACAAATAATTCCCAATTAGGAATGTCGAAATCTATATACTATGACATATATGTGAGTATATTGGCACATTCAGCAGTAAAAATAAGAGGGTTTCTAATGATAAGGGAGATATGTATGCTAAAATATGAATTTGTTATATCCGTTTTCCCTTGATCTAATGTCTTCTACTACGTCTGCTCTTACCTGGTCTAGCAGGCTTACCCTTCATTCTTCTTTGAGAGAATCCTGATATATCAGCAGAGGATTCAGCATCGTTCTTTCTTTTAAATCTCTTTAGACCACCTTGACCGTATTTAGCATTCTTAGCAGATCTCTTGGAGTTTGGTCTACCGTATTTTTCAGCACGACTTTCGGTTTCTTCTTCAACGGCAACATCGAAATCGTCACCTGTAATTTCATTAGACTTTCTCTTTTTCTTTAAATTCTTAATCTTATCTAAAGTATCCTTCTTTTCTAATTGACGTTTTTGTAATGTAGCAACTTGAACTTGTTTACCATACTTCTTCAAATCTCTTTGTCTTCTGGCATCCTCACGAGCTTTCTTCTCACTAGCATCTCTGACTAATTCACTCTTAATTTTATCCATATGTTCATCATTTTTAACCATTTCAGCAAAGTAATCTAATGGTCTTAAGAATGGTACCTTTAATCTTTTTAATTCCTCACGAGCTTGTGATACGGCATCTAAAGATTGTTTATAGAATGCTAATTCTCTTTCAGTATCATCATAAATATCTTTAATCTTAGCATCAGTGTTGTCTTCAGAGGTAACACTTTGATGTTCTTGGAATGAATGTTTCTTCCATGGTAATTTAACATTTTCTAATGCTTGGTTTAATGCCTTTGTATTATTGATAGTTAATTTTTGATGTGGAACAATATCAGCATCAGAATCGAATTCAACATCAGATAATGGAATATCTTCTTCTTCCTTTTCTTCTTCTTCTTCTTCTTCTTGTTCAGATTCGCTATCCTTTTCATTGTTTTCTTCAATTTCAGATTCAGATTCACTTTCTGCTAATCTTTCTAATTCTAAACGAGATTTTTCTTCCTTCTTAGCTAATTTCTTGGCTTTTCTTTGATCCTTCTTAGAAAGAGCTTCACTCTTATATTCTTCTTCGTCGGCTTTCTCAGCTTTAGCGGCAGCTTCGGCAGCAACCTTAGCTTCAGCTTCCTTAATTTCAGCTTCTTCTACATCCTTAGAAGAAATAACTTTAATTTCAGTGTTTTTTTGTTGTTCTTGTTGTTTAGCAATTTTAACAGCTTCCTCTTTATCAGCTTTCTTTTGTTCCTTTTGATGGGACAAAAGTTCCTTCAACTTAAAACCTTTAGCCATTGTGAATTTGTATATATGGGATTACTTCACTTAGTTTTATAGTATGTAAGATCACCTTTTATGTATATTAGATTGTACTACTCACTTATATCTAGCTACAATAAAATTTTTCAAAATAAATTTTTCACAACTCATCTCATCGCTCCTGCGCTGAAAATTGAAATTTTTCATTTTTTTTTTCCTTAATAGTACTAAAATTGTGATGAGACGTATATAATGATATTTTTCAGATATTTAAAAATAAATTATACATGTGGTAGTCGATCATACTAAATCATTCAATTTCAATTGTTCAAATAATTTAGGATCAATATATTTACTTAATGACGGACCATCATTGGACATGAATCCATCGTTGGATATACCCTTTCTACGTCTTGTCTTCATAACAAAATCTCTACTTAAACTTTCATATGGAGCTGGTTTCAATTTTGGAATTATTGCATCCTCGTTTAATACATCACCTGGTACACGTCTCCAATTATTATTCCAGCAGACTAATTGACATTGTGCTCCACCATTTGTACTTAATCTTAAATCAGTCTCAAACCCAATAGATTCGATAACTGGAATCTTCGCAATCACCTCACTTAATGGTGTACCAACGATCCTTCCTGAACGTATGATCTTGGCACCTCTCCTCTTCTGGAATAGTTCCTGTGCTATTGGGATTAATTGTGTCTTAATTATTATATTCATGTCGTACATTGGTTCCATAATGATTGGTTCAGCTGTCATTAATGCGATATAACATGCTTTCCTTACCATTGGAATCAATTGACTTCCAATATTCTTAGTTTTATCCATATCCTCAATCTTGAAATTTAATAGATTGAACTGTGTACCATATATATTTTCTTCACATAAAGGACCCTCATTCAACGCCCAATAGAAACCTTGTTTGATTTGTTCCTGGTATTTCAATAACAATTCCTTATCTGTTTCTTCAGGTAATGTATCATCGACAAAGATATTACTGTGATGAAATGTCCATATATTCCTTGCAGTTAGGGAATCCCACCCATATTCAGTCCGTAGCATCTTACTGATTTTACGGACATTGCCTGTAGCGATATCCCTTTCTATCTGTTTTTCATCGACTTTATTTGAACTTAAATCAGCCAATAAGTTGTGATCCAGAGGTTGGGCACTGATACTTAGGGAAATATTTTTGTCCGAAGATTCGACTGGAATGGCAGTAAATGATTCTTTATGAACACTCTCAGAGAAGATAGTAACCGGATTGGAAATATTGATTTCAATCATTGCGTAGATATTTCTCAGATCATATAACAGACAATCCAGATATAATTCACCAGACCCAATAATAGTATGTTCACCAGATTCCTCGATTTTGGCTATTAAACCGGGGTAATACTTAGTTACTTTTACCAAGGCATCTAATAATTTAGGTAACTCTTTTGGAATTAAAGGTTCAATGATGATCTTGAAACATGCTATATTAATATAATCAATTGGTCGGAACATAGGTAGCTCTGACCTTTTGATTTCGCTGAAAAGAATGGCAGATTTATCAAAATATTTCGATATTGATTTGATCAGAATAATTTGACCCGGACCAGCAGATTCCACATCTAGAACGTATCTACCGCCCATCAGGGCAATATTACCAATAACAACAGATTCTTTTAGATCATCCTCATCTTCATCTTCATCAAATTCATTATTTGCGTCAAATATATTAACGCGTGTCCCCTTACTTACCGTACCAGAAATGACCTTGACAAGAGTGTATTCTTCTCCACCATAGTCTAATGTTTTTAATGCTCTTGCTACAAGTTTACCACTGTGATTGGTTTCTTCATATGTCGATGGTATCAAATTTATGCTGTGATATAAACCTGTTTGTTTTTCGTGGAAAATAAGCTTGCAAATGTATCGTAACAATGGATGTGGATCCATCTTTAATAAATCGCTTGGGTTTGAGATGCTTATATTAAATTGTTTCTTTAAAGTTGTTGTAAAGTTTTCAATATTCTTTTCATTTAAGGAAACTGTGTGACCTAATATTTTATATAATGGAACAATGAAGAAATCATGAAATGTTGGTTTTTCCACTATACCATCCACAATTTTCTTGAATTTCCCTTTAGAGTATGTGATGTTTCCATACGATTTCTTTATGAATTGTACAATTTTATCATTCGGTAGTGTATTTCCATAGTAATATTTTACAAACTCTCTTATTGTGAATGTGAAACCAAGTTTTGTCGATGCAAATACGATATTGTCTAATTCTGGTGAATATTTCTTACTTGTCAATAGATTGATTTCCATAACTATATGCTTAATTTTCAAATATGCATCCATTGGAGGAATTTTCAACTCGAATATTAGACGGTCCATTTTGTTTAATACAAAGATCATCTGCTTATTCATCTTTTCACATAGCTTTATCAATTTTTCCGCCGCAGATGTCACACCTTCTACAATATCTAGACATATTATTTCGATGTCAGTAGCTTCTAATATAATTGCACACTCATCCATAAAATTGACATGACCTGGTGAATCGATAACATTATATACCATTGATTTATCATTTAAATCAGTACCCATAAATGTTAACCCATTTAATTTTATACTCATTCCCCTTTCGATTTCTCGTTTGAAACTGTCCATATATCGAAGCTCTTTCCAACCTTGCTTAATATTGTTACTTATATGAGGTAATCTTGAATGCGAATCCCAAACCATTAAATCTACAAGAGAAGTCTTACCTGAATGATGAGGTCCAATTATCCCCACATTTCTTATTCTTTCTGGAATCTTTAATAAATCAAACATATAATTTCTATCATAAGATGCTGTTGGTATGTCTTTCTTCGCTATTGGGAATAATGTATAGTCTTCACCACTGGTCTTGTGAATAATGGGTTTTACTAAAGGTTCATTAAGCGATTGTGTATTTTCAGTTTCGATTAGAACTTCGACATCATTTTCTTCATCGCTTTCTGGTTTGTATAATTTCATTTCTGTTGTTGTCATGATTGGTTCATCTATCTCATCTGAGGATTCTAAATTACTACCCTCTATACTTATTTCAGTTTTCTGATGAACAGACTCATTGTCATTACCTTGAAAACTGGATTCTGATTCTGAGACACTATCAGATCCTCCAATTAGATTACCAAATTCATCGTATTGATCTTCTTCATCCATTTCTATCTATAATGTTTACTTTTTATTCGAGGTGGTAAGGATTGTTCCACTGTACTGTTACAATTGGATTTATGCTCTATATGAATATTGCTACTATATCTTAAAAATGATATCAGAATTACTAATTCTATTCTGACTTGATAAATGTGTAGTCGTCACCTCATTTGCAAGAATCGGCACTTCGATAATTATTGTTTTGAATGTTTCCTTATAGTTCATTGTATAATTTTTCGTTTGTTATTGCCATTTCATATTTCTAAACCCTATATTCAGTAAATCAAACCCTATATGGTATCAGCAAAATTAGATCGGACTCATTTCATGCAATTAAAAGACAGCTATTGTGGGTCAGCTATAGTGCAGGATGTCTTCTTTTAATTTTATATCAATATTTGACTATGTAACTATAAAATATTATCCTACTCTCTTTAGTTATTTGTTTCTTATTTTGTCATACCCTTTAAGTTCTAGAATAGTTAGTGCTATACAATGGCAGTGCTTGCAGTAATAACGATAGCAGCGTGAAAAAAAAAGTAGGCAGAGTTGCAGGAAACAAGAACAAGAACCAAGTTAATTATTATATATATATATATATAAAGTGTGTAAAGCATATAACTTTGAACTTCCTAAATACTTCATTATAACAATTACATTTGTTAAAACAAGATTTGTAAATACGGTTGATATAAACCAGTACGAAGAAGCATAATATATATTAAAACAAAGGCGATCTGGTCTTTGAAATTTTAATTTACATCACATATATGACAATAACTATATTCTTTTATCAATGCATGATTATAATATAATACCAAATAACGTAAGAAATAGTATTAATATCGCAAGACATACATTCAATCCAGATGATTTGTTTGAAAACTTGCATACCATCTTACACGAAGATTCTGATGAAAATGATGTAGAAGAGGTCGAACATTTCAAATATGAGCAACAATTAGATAAATCTTTCCTTTCAAGAAGTTCTGTGATTGGTTTAGGTTTTGGTTTAATGAGTCCAGTTCTGGGAATGTGTACAAGTATGGCAATTGGTTTGAAAAATGGTGGGCCATTAACAATTATATTAGGTTTCATTGTTAGTGGGATATGTATCTGGTTTTGTTCATTATCTCTGGGTGAAATCGTATCAAAATTTCCAATGGAAATTCATGTAGGTAGTGCCATGTTGGCACCTGAAAAGTTCAAATTGGCAGCATCTTGGTACACAGGTTGGTTAATGTTAATTGGGAATTGGACAATGAGTACGAGTATCACATTTGCAGGTGCGCAATTGACAATATCGTTGATTTTGATGACAAATGCAGATTTAATATCAGAGACACATCTAATATGGTATACTGTGATAGTTTTCTATCTTGTAGTTACGATAGTCGGTGTCATAAATTTAAAATTTGCCAGATTTATTGAAATTATCAATAAAGTTTGTGTCATTTGGATCATTTACGCAATTATCTTTATCGATATTTTGTTATTAATTTTCCATAGAGAAAAGTATAGATCATTAAAATATGCATTATTCCATTTTGATAATTCTTTATCTGGTTATTCTAGCGCATTCATCTCATTTATCATTGGTTTCCAACAATCGAATTTCACTTTACAAGGTTTTAGTATGCTACCTGCATTAGCTGATGAAGTCAACGCTCCTGAAAAGGATATACCAAGAGCAATGTCTAATTCGGTATTGATTTCTGCCTTTTCAGGTGTAATATTTTTGATCCCAATTATGATTATTTTACCAGATATTGATAAATTATTTAATGAAGAAAATTATAATATTTTACCGATTGTCAATATTTTCATTAATTCAACAAACTCAATGATTGTATCATTTTTCCTGGTATTGATGATTCTAGGTAATTTATTCTTCTCTGGTATTGGTTCAATGACTACATCATCTCGTGCTGTTTATTCTTTTAGTCGTGATCATGCAATTCCAAGACATGACTTATGGACGTTTGTCAAACCTGAATCTCAATCGAAAGTTCCTGTAAATTCGGTTTTATTAAGTATGGCCATATCATATATTCTTGGTCTGCTAGCCTTATTTTCAACTGCAGCATTTAATGCCTTTATCGGTGCGGCTGTGTTATGTCTATGTTCGGGTACATGTATCCCATTAGTACTTGTCTTGTTTAGAAGAAGAAGAGTACTAAGGAATGCACCAATTAAAATCAGATACAAGTTAGGTTGGACCATCAACATTATCTCCATTTTATGGCTATTATTATCGATGTTCTCTGTGTGTATGCCAGTTAGTATTCCAGTTACAGCAAGATCGATGAATTATGCAATTATGGTATATGTTCTATGTTTAATTTGTATTACTATACTTTATTTCAAATGGGGTAAATACAATTTCAATTTACCTATGGCTGACGAGATGAACAGTTCTCAAAATGTTGAATTCTCTGCTATCCCAGACGAGGTTGAACTTGAATCAAGTCACACAAAACACAAAGATGAAGAAGAGGAAGAAGCTGGTGGAGAGACAGTTGATGGGATTACATTGGCAACTTCCAAGAATGACGACATAGTGAATGATGATGAAAACCCATTCACAGAGACGGCATCTAATGTGTTGAAATAAATGCATTCTCCTTCTTTACCAAGCATATGGAATGATAAATATATATATATATGTTTGATAAAGTTTAATATATTTACGTATGGTACATAAAATTGTTTTGTAGAAAGGGTACTATAAAATTAAATATAATTCTGCATAAGTAAAAGAATAGAAAAATAAGAGGGTGTATATTCCATTTTTTTCAGGAATACCACTAATTATAATATCATGGTGTTATATTTTGGGTTTCAAACAAAGATTGAACTAGCAAGAATCAATAATACACCTGCACAACACCATTTCAAACATGTAGTACCTAAACTGTGACTTTGTTGAATCTCTGCAGAATCATCATCTTCGTGATGGTGATGACCATCACTGAAACCAATACCTGTTTGGAACATCTGTAAAGCAATGACTAATAAGAAACCTGATGTTATACTTAGTAATAAATCCATATTTGGTTCATCATCACCAGTGTTTGG
This sequence comes from Kazachstania sp. M6911, assembly GCA_037040125.1. NCBI lineage: Eukaryota > Fungi > Ascomycota > Saccharomycetes > Saccharomycetales > Saccharomycetaceae > Kazachstania > Kazachstania sp. M6911. Next base: position 25,090 of record JAXQGP010000305.1, read on the forward strand.
ATTATTTTGTTCTCTATTCCTAAAGATTAAATAGCCAATCAATGCACCTAATGGTTGAGAACCACCACCTAGTACAGTCGTAATTAAAATAGATAACCATTTGTTTTCGAAAATTGAGTAGAAAGGTAATGTCATAGCAAAACCTTCAACAAAATTATGAATAGCAAGACTTAAAAAGATTGAAAAACCAATTTCCTTGGAGTCACTCTTAGATTTGTTAGTGTAGAAAATAATGAAACCTTCTGGGAATTTGTGTAGTGTTAAAACCAGACATGTTTGCATACCGATAGATAAAAGTTTAGAAAATGGAGTTTCAACGTGATGATAGTGGAATGGGACACTGGTCATAGAAGCAGGAATACTTCTTGTAGTAGATCTAGCTAACTCACGTTCTAAATCATGATGATGGTGATGAGAATGAATTGAATGATGGGATGATTGATGAGCAGTTAACTCAGTGTCTTCTGTTGGTTCAGGATTGTCTGATGAAGAAGAAGTATCATCATCATTTTCATTAATTGTTAATTTATCATTACCAGCGAAATAATTCCTACGATAGACAGATAAATTTTCCAAATCATAACCAATGGTGTTTTCCATACATGCCATTTTACATTGCGCTGGGTAGAAACTTGCATCGTCTGTTGGAGCATAGCTGTCATCTTGACCGTTTTCGTCTTCTTCTTGAATATTATCGTTGGCAGTAGCATCTGTAGTTCCAGTTTGAGGAGCAGTACTTGAAGGAGTGGTTTGATTTTGACCAGTACCATTTGATACAATTCTATCGATTTTCTTTGAACCCTTAATAGATGCTTGACTCATACATGGAGCACCAGGGTCAGCCTTAAGTAAAGGAGTGCATGAACCTTCGGTACTCTTCTTAG
>JAXQGP010000306.1:0-27999 GCA_037040125.1 Kazachstania sp. M6911
GATGAAATAATATTTCTATATATAAAGAACTAATAAACTGAACCTAGAAGTCAGAAGTTCGATAGTTCGTACTCAAAATTATAATTATTATATATTTTATATAATAAAAGAAACAAGTAACAAAATATAAATATTTTGCTTTATATAAACTCCATTACAATTAAATAATCTAAAATAATGTCTAACAATATGAACGAACTATCTAACGCTACTTCTAAACCTTCAGCTCAGAAACCAACCGCAAGTAGCGGACAATCCAGAATTGTATTCATATGATAGTATTGTTGAATAGGGCGTAAATTTGAGAAAATGGGTTGTGTTAATTATTAAATTTTTTTGTGAAACTGTTGGTTTCACATATTTCTGCATATATCTTAGTTGGTATTTATCATATTCTTTTTATGAGACTCCTCGTTAGATCTACTGAAAGAGCTGTATCTTTTGTTTCGCTAAAAGCAAACTGTTTACGCTGGTTAAAAGCCGAATAAACTTAACTAGATGGTTTGAAAAATATTCAATTTCAGGTTGCCTTGTAGTAGAAACTGCATCTTCGATATGATGTTATTTTCCGAACAAATTTTACAATAGTTAAGGTATCAAAAATGGGCCTTTCATTCAAATTTGCTAATCGGTCATGATCGTATACGGTGCTTAGACCGATAGGAAATTCATCTTTTATTTCAATTATCAACCTAATATTTTAGTGTCTTCCTCACCACATTCAGTGCAATATATACTGACATCTTATAAAATTGGATATTTTATTCTCCTCCAGTTATGGTAGAATATTCATGAAAATGGCATATGATTAATTTTAATTTTTCTGTAGATATAAAATAGGCTGACATTTTTCCGAAAATGTAGAAGCTCGTATGGCGCAGTGGTAGCGCAGCAGATTGCAAATCTGTTGGTCCTTAGTTCAACCCTGAGTGCGAGCTCATTTTTTAAAATTTTGGTTTTTGGTCACGTGACCTCCATATTCCTGCTGCATTTTAGTGTAAAATTTGTCACATTCCTTTTATTATGATTATTGTATTATTACCAACATCCCACTTATGGCTCGACTCGCATTATAAAAATGTGCCATATTCATTAGTATCTTGATGAGAATCTACTCAATCAAATAATTCATGTCATCGCGCTGAAAGCTTCTCTTTAGGGAAATATTTTGCCAATGATCTCGATTTTGAATTGTTTCTGTTTGAATCGGCCCTGTGCGATTTCTTTGTTTGTACGGAAAAAAGGTTGATAGGAACAACTGATAAGCCGTATTTCGATATATTTCAAGATTAGATAAGGATCAATATGTCAATATTAACTCAGTGAACAAAGTAGAGATTGTAAGAATAATGAAGGCAATTCTGATATATGTTACAAAAATTTATTTTTCGAAACATGTTAGGATGTTTTGTTAGAGCAGTCGCTACTAATTGTACTTAAAGGTTAAGGAAAGATAAGATGCTGCTAATAAAAATGCGACATTCAAAATACCACTGATTAGATCTTCGTAAGACGCTTCTGACTTATGAAATAGTATTGATAAGGTCTGTTTATTGATGCTGATAATGTACATTATATTGTCATTTTGCTCTAAAGAGTCGTAAGACATGTTAATTACATCGGTTCTGCTATCTACCTTCCAAATGAATAAACATTGCTATAATGGTTATACATTTTGAGATGGAAATTAATATATATAAGAGGAATCATTAAAGATGTTTTCATTATCGTATTTGCTTAGTTCGCCAGCGATAAATTACTTATTAATAATACGTACATATTTTAATTCCCATAGAAAATAAGTAATATATCACACAATATTTTAATTATGAGTCCAAATACTTTAGGCTGGACAATAACAGATTGGTTGAATTTTCACCAATCATCTTCTGCTACTGAGTCTTACGCAACTTTATTATCCTTAGTGAAGTCTCAAAAGGTCGCACCTGAAGATACTGCATGGATCTCATTAGTAAGTGAACAATATTTAAAGGAACAATGGACAATTCTTCAAACTAGATTCGAAAAGGAAAAATTGCCTTTATTTGGTGTCCCTGTAGCTATTAAGGATAATATTGACGCTCATGGTTTTGCTACAACTGCTGCATGTCCTTCTTTTAGTTATCATCCAAAAAATGACTCAACTGTTGTTGGTTTATTAAGAGATGCTGGTGCAATCATTATCGGTAAAACTAATTTAGATCAATTTGCAACTGGTTTAGTCGGTACTAGATCTCCATACGGTAAAGTAACATGTGCTTTCAATGACAAATATGTATCTGGTGGTTCTTCCGCAGGTTCTGCTAAAGTTGTTGCTACAGGTATTGTTCCATTTGCTTTAGGTACTGATACTGCAGGTTCCGGTCGTGTTCCAGCTGCTTTAAACAATTTGATCGGTTTAAAGCCAACTAAGGGTGTCTTTTCATGTAACGGTGTAGTTCCAGCATGCAAATCATTAGATTGTGTATCAATTTTTACATTAAACCTTGCTGATGCCGAAATATGTTTCAAAATTCTATGTCAACCTGATTTTGATAATGATGAATATTCTAGAGCATTTCCTGCTAATCCATTACAAAAATTTGAAAAAGATGTCGTAGTCGCTATTCCTAAGGATATTCCATGGTATGGTGAAACTGAGAATCCAAAATTATATGACAATGCCGTTGAAACTTTAAAGAAGTCTGGTGCCATTATCAAAGTTCTTGATTTAGAACCTCTATTAGAATTAGCTCGGTGTTTATATGAAGGTCCATGGGTTGCAGAACGTTATGAAGCTGTTGGTAAGTTTATAGAATCGAATCCTGAAGATTCAGGTTTTGATCCAACCGTAGCTGCTATTATTAAAGGTGGTAATGGTTTCAAAGCAACCGAGTTTTTCAAATATGAATATAAACGTATGAGAATTTTACAATCAATTACTAATTTATTGGATGGTATCGATGTTGTGTGTGTTCCTACATGTCCATTAAATCCAACTTTACAACAAATTGAAGAGGAGCCAATATTGATCAATTCAAGACAAGGTACTTGGACAAATTTTGTCAATTTAGCTGACTTAGCTGCTTTAGCCGTTCCATCTGGGTTTAGATCAGACGGTTTACCTAACGGTATCACATTATTAGGTAGGAAATTCACTGATTATGCTTTAATGGATCTAGCACAGAGGTATTTACAACAATTGTATCAAACTTCAGAAACTCCACAAGGTATTTTCATACATAATACTGGTTCTAAATTATTAGAAGGTCCGTCTATCAGTTCTTATAAATCTGATTATGTTGAGGTAGCTGTTGTTGGTGCACATCTAAAGGGTTTACCACTACATTGGCAATTGGAAAAGGTCAATGCATCTTTTATTACTGAAACTAAGACTTCAAAGAATTACAAGCTTTATGCCTTACCAGGGAATGGTCCAATTTTGAAACCTGGTCTAAGACGTGTATCAGATACAGAAAATGGTTCATCATCTATTGAAGTAGAAATATATGCTATCCCAAAAGATTTATTAGGTGAATTTATTTCTATGATTCCGCATCCTCTTGGTATTGGTTCTGTTGAATTAGAAAATGGAAAATGGATAAAATCATTTATTTGCGAAGAAACAGGCTATTTGGCTGAAGGTTCAATTGATATTACGACATTTGGAGGGTTCAAGAGTTATATAACTCATTTACGAGAAACTGAAATTAAATCAAAGAAGCCTTTCAAAAGGGTGTTGATTGCCAATAGAGGTGAAATTGCTGTTAGAATAATCAAGACATTGAAAAGATTAGGTATTAAATCAATTGCGGTTTATTCGGATCCAGATGAGTACTCAGAGCATGTTACTGAAGCAGACATCACTATACCTCTGCACGGTACAATGGCAAGTGAAACATACTTAGATATTGAAAAGATTATGACTGCAGCAAAGAAAACAAATGCTGATGCTATTATACCAGGTTATGGGTTTTTATCAGAGAATGCCGACTTTGCTGATAGATGTGCCAAAGATGATATTGTGTTTGTAGGTCCATCAGGAGATATTATTAGACAATTAGGTTTAAAACATTCTGCTAGGAAAATTGCTGATGCTGCGGGTGTTCCTTTAGTTCCAGGTTCACCTTTAATTTCAGAGTTAGAAGAAGCTGTTAAAGTTGCAAATACTATTGGTTTTCCAGTGATGGTAAAGTCTACTGCAGGTGGTGGTGGTATTGGTTTGAAAAGAGTTGATTCGGAATCAGAATTAAGAACAGTATTCGCAACAGTGCAACATCAAGGTAAGTCATACTTCGGAAATTCTGGTGTTTTTTTGGAGAAGTTTATTGAAAACGCAAGACACGTTGAAATTCAAATTATGGGTGACGGTAGAGGTGGTGCTATCGCATTAGGTGAAAGGGACTGTTCTTTACAACGTCGTAACCAAAAGGTAATTGAAGAAACACCGGCCCCAAATTTATCAGATCACACCAGAAAAGCTTTGAAAGTTGCAGCTGAAAGTCTTGCTAGTCAGTTGAAGTATAAGACAGCAGGTACAGTCGAATTTATCTACGATGAAAAGTCAGAAAAGTTTTACTTTTTAGAAGTTAACACTAGATTACAAGTTGAACATCCAGTCACTGAAATGGTAACAGGTTTAGATTTAGTTGAAATGATGCTTCGAATTGCAGCTGATGATCCTCCAGATTTTTCAAATTTTACTATTAATTTATCAGGTGCTTCGATGGAAGCTCGTCTTTATGCTGAAAATCCTGTAAAGGATTTTAGACCATCTCCAGGTCAAATAACCGACGTAGAATTCCCTAAATGGGCAAGAGTTGATACATGGGTAAAGAAAGGTACGGTTATTTCTTCAGAGTACGATCCGTTAATTGCCAAGATCATTGTTCACGGTACTGATCGTTCAGATGCATTAGTTAAACTACAACAAGCGCTACACGAAACAAAGATCCATGGATGTGTTTCCAATATTGGTTACCTTAGATCGATTACATCATCTGAAATGTTCAAAAAGGTTGAATTATGCACAAACACATTAAACTCTTATGAATATGATTCCAGATCCTTCGAAATTGTTTCGCCTGGTGCTCATACCTCTATTCAAGATTATCCAGGAAGAAAAGGCTATTGGAGAGTAGGTGTTCCGCCATCTGGCCCGATGGACACTTACTCATTTAGATTGGCGAATCGTATTGTGGGTAATAAACAAGAAGAAGCTGGTATTGAAATCACGTTAGTTGGACCTACTTTATTATTCCATACTGCGACTGTAATTGCAATTACCGGTGGTGGTTGTAATCCAAAAATTAATGATAAACAGATCGAACAATTCAAGCCAGTCCAAATAAATCCTGGTGATAAGTTAGTAATTGGAAAATTAGATGCCGGTTGTAGGTCATACTTAGCTATACAAGGCTCGATCGATGTTCCAAGATATCTCGGTTCAAAGTCTACCTTCACACTTGGAGAATTTGGTGGTAATAATGGTAGAGTTTTAAAAGCTGGTGATGTTTTATTTCTAGAGGATTCAGAACTCGCATACGAACCTCAAGCTGTACCAAAATCTTTGATTCCAAAATTATGCTCCAAGGAATGGACTATTGGTGTTACATGTGGTCCTCATGGTTCTCCAGATATCTTTAAAGAAGAGTTTATTACAGAGTTTTTCAACGAAAATTGGGAAGTTCACTATAATTCAAACAGATTTGGTGTTAGGTTAATTGGTCCAAAGCCTAAATGGGCAAGACATGATGGTGGTGAAGGTGGTTTACATCCTTCTAATGCTCATGATTACGTGTACTCTATTGGTGCTATCAATTTTACTGGTGATGAACCAGTTATTATTACATGTGATGGGCCATCTTTAGGTGGATTTGTGTGTGGAGCTGTAATCCCAGAAGGTGAATTGTGGAAAGTTGGTCAGGTAAAACAAGGTGATCAAATTAAGTTTGTCCCTATTTCTTATGAATCATCCAGAGCAATAATGGAATCTCAAGATATTGCCATTCAGAAATTTGAAGACGATCTTCTAGAAACATTAAACGAATCCAACACAATGTCAGCCTTTGAAGATCCTGTATTGTATACAATTGAAGGTACTTCGGTAACAAATCCAAAGATAACTTATAGACAAGCAGGTGATAGGTACATTCTTTTAGAATATGGTGAAATTAATATGAATCTAAACTTTTCTTACAGAATCCATTCTTTGATCAAACTTGTTGAAAAGTATAAAACAGTTGGTATTGTTGAAATGTCACAGGGTGTCAGATCTGTTCTAATTGAATTTGATGGTTACAAGATTTCTCAGCAAACTTTATTACAAACTCTTCTAGCTTATGAAAATGAAATATACTTCGAAGAAGACTGGAAGGTGAAATCAAGAATATTTAAACTACCTGTCACTTTCGAGGATTCGAAGACAATTGAATGTGTCACTAGATATCAAGAGACCATTAGATCAAGTGCACCATGGTTACCAAATAATGTTGATTTTATTGCTGGTGTTAATAATATTAGTCGTCAAGATGTCCATGATATGGTATTCTCTGCCAAATTTATGGTTTTAGGTTTAGGTGACGTCTTTTTAGGTTCTCCATGTGCCGTGCCATTAGACCCAAGACAAAGATTTTTGGGTAGTAAATACAATCCATCAAGAAGTTACACAGAAAGAGGTTTAGTTGGTTTAGGTGGTATGTACATGTGCATATATGCCGCTTCTAGTCCAGGTGGTTATCAACTAGTCGGTAGAACAATTCCTATTTGGGATAAATTATCATTAGAAAAGCATACTACACATCCATGGTTAGTTAACCCATTTGATCAAATTGAATTTTATGAAGTAAACGAAACCCAATTAAACAATGACACAAATGATTGGAATAATGGTAGTTTTGATGTTAAGATTGAAGAAACGTATTTCGATCATGGTGAATATTTACAATGGGTTGAACAAAATAAGACATCCATCGAAGATTTCCAACTAAAACGAGATTCTGGAATGAAAGAGAAATTCATTAAATTGATTGAGGAATCTGACATTGAGGTTAAAAAATCCAGTGAAAAGAAGGTTATTTCTGAAGAATTCTCTGAGAATACTGAATTAGTTTACTCTCAATTTGCTGGTCGTTTTTGGAAAAATATTGTGTCCTCTGGTGATTACGTCAAAGAAGGTGAAGCCTTAATTATTATTGAAGCTATGAAAACCGAGATGATAGTTGCTGCGACAACAGCTGGTAAAGTTTTAAAAGTATTTCATGAAAATGGTGATATTGTTAATTCTGGGGATCCAATCGCCGTTATAGAAATAACTGTCTGATTTTTATAAATATTGTGTAACATAATATAAAAAATATGTACAATAACTTAATATAGAATAATTAAATAAAATAAAATAAAAGTATCTTTTGAATATATTAATGTTGTTATTTATTTACATTTATATCTGTGAATATTTCTAAAATAAAGACAAGGTTGTTAACTATGTGCAATCTTCCTCATGATGGAGGTTATATTTAAATTGAACCGTGTTGTAGTCCATTATTGGAGACATTGTGTTCAATTAATGGTGTTTCACTATCCTTTGATGTTCTTGTTGATTCTGTAGTTACTTCTTGGAACGCATTGGTCTTATTTCTTAAATCGATAGATGCTTTGGATATAGCCATTCTTTTCAAGATTCTCTTCTTCTGTAATTTAACTGGTAAAAATGGGATATAACCGTACTGTTCTTCGATTATTAATAATTTTAAAGCAGCAATTAGGATAAACCAATAAACATTATAACTGATAACTGAGCCATATGTAGCACTATTGGTCCAACCAAAAATTGCAGTGAAAATCATCCAACCACCATCTTTTTCACCATTACAACAGTTAACGTGCCAAATAGATCTCACGATATCATAGGAGCCCGGACCATTACCTACCTCAGTCATATCTAGACCATTACATTTATTAACATAATCTTGAACTTCTAATTGCCAAACACCCTTTGAAAATAAACCAGATGCAATTAAATATAAGAAACATGTTGTAACTACCAAACAAATCTTTAGTGACAAAGAGCTGGAATATTTAAAGAAGTAATAACCGAAAACACCGCTGATACAAACCGCAGATAACATGGATAATGGAATTGATGTTAATGGTTGATCAATACCAACACCACCGATAAACACGACGGCTTCTAAACCTTCTCTTAATGTAGTTACAAATGGTAAGATGAAAAAAGCATATTTTTCACTAAATTTAACGGCATTTTCCGTATTATTCTTTAACATTTTACCTTTATCTGAATAAATAATTGAGGCCAATTTAATTCTGAATTTTTCTCGTAACTTACCCATTCTTAGGAAAAATAGACCCATGACTGATATAATAACAGATGCAACAATACTTAAGATACCTTCGTAGTAATGTTCACTTAATGACCAAAGATCAGACCCTAGATGATAGAAAATTGTAATGAAGGTACCACCGATTAACAAACATAATAATAGACCTAACGTACCACCTGAAATGATTTGAATCTTTAATTTTGAGTATAATTTTGTGGAGTCACTAGGTTGAATAATATCTTGACGTTCATTTGTGATAGCATTATCAAATTCTTCTTCCTCTTCTTCGATATTCATATGTTCATTATTAATCATCGGAGTTGTCTCAAGCGATGCATGACCCTGAGATGATCCCACGATAGGCTCCTCAACACTTGTCTCATTTGTGGGGTTAGTGGTATCCTTATCGTCAATAGATAATGCTTGTCTCACAATAGATAGCAGAATCGAGACGATAATGACGATTTCTAATGATTCCCTTAAAAAGATGAAAAATATTTGAAACGAAAAATAATCTTCGAACGTCATCCTCTTAAAACTTAAGCTAATTTCTAGATTTCTCGTTATACTATTTTGTTTAATTCTCTAGCAATAAAACCCTCTTAATGTTGCTGAAAGTTTTATATACAACCTATATTTATGCAGATGTTGTTCTTTTTTTAAGTTGTATTGAAGTTGTGATGGCTTGCCTTGTTTCATCCGTTTTCCATTGAAGGAGGGTGCAAAAAGAGAAAAAGTCATCGCACAGATTGGTCGTAGTCGCCATTTGATGATGAACAATACATAACGTAACAGACGATTATAAACAGTTTTATAATTATTTATTGTGATTGTTGTTGGTACTAGTACCAGTATATATGATACATAACATTACAAAGAAGTGTAATGATTTGTTATGATTTGCGTAATGCTATGGAGCTGCGCTTTCTTATTTCTTCTTGTCGATACCTGGTGGCATCTTGTAACCTGCAGCATTGAAGAATTGTCTTGTACAGAAGTAATAATTTAACCATGTGTTGTCAGTCTCTGGATCACATGTACATTTGTTTTGTAATCTGATCGGTTCTTCGATTGGACAAGAATAGAAATCTGGATGATGGAAACCTAAACCATCAAAGAAGTGAATCTCTGATTTATCCAATAATAAGGATGCAGCAATTGAATGAACAGGAGCATCACCCCATCTTTCGTAGAAGAAACCACCACTATTATCTAAGTATTCGAAATATTTCCTGTATGCTTCGGATCTATAGAAATCTAGAGATACAATTTCAAAATTACTCCAGAAATGACACATATTGTAAGTTTCACCATTATCATCGGAGACAAAACCCATTAAATTGTTCTTATTGATATATTTAGGGAATTTCTTGGAGAAATCCTTAACGGTTTTCCATAATGAACGAATTGTTTGTTCGTATTCACTGACAGATAAGATAAACCCATATTTCTTATTGTTAACCTTCATGAATTTGAACAGATCGTATTGAACATCACAGAAAATTGTAATATCTGTATCAACTCTCCAGTAGTATTCGTATTCATCTAATAATTCACTTTGCCAGAAGAACCCAGATTGGAAACGACACATATGTCTGTAAGGTGTTGAAGTACCATATGGAACCTCTAATTCACGGAAACCTTCTTTAGCTTCCTCGTATTTCTTCAGATCGATAAAAGATGGAATGGACCAATGTTCCTTTGGAATGATACCATACTTAACTTTACCTGAAATTAATGCACTGGTAACTTTCTTAAACTCATCAGAGAATGGTGCATCATTAAAGAAGACCCAATCGTAATGATATCTGTGGTTGAATCTATCTTCGACATGTCTAATTGTCTTAACTAATTCCCATAGATCTGAATTTCTTGCTAATGTAACCATGGCAGCTCTGACCTTGACACCATCATCTTCTGGTTGAATAATTCCTTGAGACTTATCTGTGAATGGCAATAAATAATTATCGGATAATCTGGCGTTGTTTCTAGCGCTAGATCCATATAGATCAGTAGATCCAGCTACATCAATTGTATTATTAACTACATTATGTGATGGAGATGGAGTATGTAATACAAATACCAAAGTTAACATGATAACAAACCCAATGAAGGATGCTCTAATACCCTTTTGGTATTTTCTAACTAGTAGAGCAGATTTTGGCATTAACCGTTTCTTATGTTCAAAATTTGGGTTACCCATATTTCTTTGAAATAATTAACAGAATTGTATGTCAGGTCTTTTCGTGATATACCAACTTTATATATGGGAGAAAAGGGGATATAATTAATTGATTAGTTCGTTTCACCTTAATCCGACGATGTCACTAGTTATATAGAATGTATTGGAATCTCTGTACAATGAGAATCTCTATTGTCAAGTGGAAGAAGACACACTGTTGTTTGTATTTACAAGATGTTATTGTTTGGTGATCGCGTTAAAACAGAATTTTTTTCAGTTTGACTATTGTTCTGTGCATTCAAAGAGCGATGACTTGGACGAAAACAGAGGGGAGAGGGACCTCGAGATATGTCATTTGATAACAAACATTCTTCTTATTATATAAGGAACCAATTGTTTTCAGTCTCCTCAGTTCGAACTCAGCTACACAACGTGTTATCGTGTCACCCTCTGACGTTTTTTTAAGTAAAGATTATGCTAGCTAGCATCAAAACAGTAATAGATCCCAAGGTGCTAGATGCTTGCTCATTAGAGGGGCAGCCACTGTCTCATAAGACTATTGAAGATGTGATTGAATCGTACACGGATGGTGCAGAATTGGCAACTCAAGTGACGAATTCTGGGTTGGATTTTAGGACTAGATTTATCGTAGATCATGAATCATATATCGATATTAAGGGTACAACAGTAAGAGTAAATCATAATCTTTCGAGCGATATTGATTGTGATACCATTGAGATAGATTGTTATATACATGGATTAGGTGGAAATTTAGAACAATTCGAACCGTTGTTGAAGTTAGATGATATTTCAAGTAGATACTTTATAGCTATGGATCTACCTGGTTTTGGTAAGAGTCAAGATTGTTCAAATTATGAAATGAACTCTATCACAGATATAATATACGATACATGGAAGAAAATAATAAAAGATACGATAGGTGACACTGTTGTCCTCTCACGTTGCAAAATTAACATTATCGGTCACTCAATGGGTTGTTACATTACCCTTCATCTATTTCAGAAATTCTGTCAGGAAGAACTTAATATCTGTTCTTTAACCTTGATGGCTCCCCCAAAGATAAATATTCCTCAATTAAGAAAAGGCTATACATTAACTCAATTCGGTCTTTATGCATTATCTATATTCCCAGCTATATTTGATTACTATAGAACAAGATTCGATCAAAGTAAAGGACTTCAAAGTTCAGGAATAAGAGATTTTTTCCATAATGAAGATTCAAAAGATACCAATCTGCAATATAGAAAATTATGGCAATATCAAAATAATATTCAAATTAAAAGTCGAAGTATAATAGACTATTTAAGAAAATGGGAACCATTGGACTGGGATGCGCTGAACGAAACAGTAACGACGTATAGACAAGATCATCCGTTAAGTATAGTGATTCTTGGTGGGGATGATGATCACATTACACCATTTGAAGGTGTCAAAGAATTTTTTAATACATTTACAGACGATAAGGATAACAGGTTGAAATGTTTGAAAAATTGTGGACATAATATTTGTTTCGATAGTCCCGAAGAAATTTGCTCTATTTTCCAGCAGGATATATTTGCGAAATGAACAAACAGTATACTCGCATAACATCTTGATCTAATTATATCTAGCTAGCATAATATGTTTTATAGCTCTTCATATATGAGTATATATTTTTTAAATATATATTAAATGCAGTCATAAGATAATGTATGTAAAATGTATGTATTTGTAAATGTATTTGATGTGTTGAAATTTTTGTTTAGAAATGATGTAATTTACAGGGAGTGATGGTCAAAGTTGAAATATCAAATACAAATATTCATCTCAGACTTTGTTTTGCTTTGTTTTAATTTTGGTTTCAATCATTTCTATAATAGTTATTCTCCCCGATGTTTCTTCTTAATTCGGTACTTCTTAGTTCTTGCACTTTTGCCATTAACGCATGAGTTAAACGATCGATTCTTTGTAGCGGATCCTTAGGTAACTGTTCATTAGGAGAAGTGGTTCTATTGATGTTCTCATTAATACACAATCTAACACAAAGTGAAACATTCTGTTTAGTAACTCTAGATAATTTATAACTAGTTGGTTTATTACTTTTAATGACAGTCAATCTAAACTTTATACGATTATTACCTTCCTCAGTCTCACCATAGCTGATTGGGAAAATATTTGATGTCTCAATAATTGAAGGATCGTGAGTCTTTAACATTGATTCGTAATATTTTTCAGTTTTAATTCTGTATAATTCTTCTAATTGGAAATCATCCATTTTCAATAACTCATCAAGGACAATAATTGTTGTGACATCATGAAGATTACCTTTACATGACCATGGGAAATTTCTATTCATACCAGACTTTAAGAAGCTTAATGATAATGATTTATCTTCATAATCAGAACATTGATCCTTCTGATTAAAACTATTCAGGATGAAATATTTAACCATATATTGCCTACACCAGATACTACTATCCATTTGTAAGAATTTTAAGGATCCATTACGATTGATATCTAATAAAGTTTCAAAGATAATAGATGGGTTCAATTTTAATAATTGATCTCTATTTTTAGATTGACGTCTTAGATCTTCTCTTGTCTTTGTATGTGAATCAATTGGTTTTGGGTAGTCAATAGGTTTTGAAGTAGATGAATTTAACCAAGAATTATTAATCGCAACACCTGAATTTCTTCTTACTTCAATAACATCACCATCTTCATTAATTTGATCATAATTTTCTATATTCTTACTTGAATCAGTCATGTAGACAATATCTAAAGAATTTTCTGCAGATGATGAAATTTCAGATTCCCTTACTGCAGGTAAAACTAATGAACTTATCTTTCTTGTTGAAGTACGGTTGATAACTTTAAAATCATTGAAAAGAACGATATTAGAAAGGTTAATATTTTCTAAATTTGGACAATGTTCAAGTATATGTAGAATATGACCTAATGGTAAATCTCTATATGGAGCATATTTTAACAGTGATCTACTTGTATATGGATGACGTTGTCTAATTGGTTTCTCCAAAATAAAAGATAATGATAAATTGTTTTGTGGTGTTGTAGGTTGATCCGTAGAATTTCCTAGTCCTGGCTGAGAAGATAATAGTGGAGAAGGTGATCTTTCTTTCTCCTCTGATAAGATACTACTAGTGATAGAAGTATCAGGATTTATAGTGGCAGAATTTGGAGATGAAGTAATAGAAGATTGAGATTTTGTTTCTGTTGTCACAGGTAAACTTTTCTCTTTCTTAATTGTATTTGTCACAGTATTTCTTCTATTTTTAGATCTTAATTTCATATTATACCATTTCGAGATCGAATTAGTTGAGGTATTGCTATTATTTGATTTTTGTTGCTGTTGTGGAATCTTCGTTTTATTTGTATCCTTCCCGGTGTTAATATTTTTCATTGAAACTAATGAGTTTGTTCTTTGTCTTGAATTCATCATTACAATTGAACCACTTCTATGTCTTGATGAAGATCTTGAAGAAAGATTTGAATGAGTAGATACTGATGAGGAATATGAACCATTACCTACGTTGTTACCATTTTGGAAAGTTGACATAATACTACTAGTAATAGAACTTACTGAACTTGAAGATCTAGTTCTACCACGAGATCTTGAATCATTAGTTAAGGGACTATTAGTCATTATAGAATTTGTATTTAATGAATTCATTGAAGAAATTGAAGAAGTTCTTGATAATGCACGTTTCATGTTATAACTATTTAAGACCATTGGAGAATCATTTCTATGTCTCCAATCTCTCCAACCTGCAAACGCAACATTATCATCAAAGAAATCAGGACCAATCATTGGTAAAGATGTATTTGCGTCTTTATTATTTGCTTCATCTTCTGAAGTTGATGGTTTTGGTATAATACCATTTTTCAAATGTGATAAATCTAATGATTTAACTAACTTCCCATTTTCTGGGTGTAATCTTAATGATGTAACAAATTGAGCAACTCTATATGTAGAATTAAAATCTGGAGCTTTATACAGGGTTTTCTTAGCGGCATGATTAAATTTTTTAGATACTAATGAGATTGCTAAGATATCATTGATCTCGATACAATTATCAATTTCCATAATATGAACTAATAATTCAGAAGGTAACTCATTGATATCTGCCAATTTTTCAGGAAATGAAATTGGGAATAATTCAACTTTATATGATTTTTTAGAAGAAATAGAATGTTTTCTTGAATGTCTTGATTTTGATGAAAATATAGAGAATGAGTCAGATGAAGTATCTCTTAATTTACTTTTCAATTTTCTCGAAGATGATGTGATTAACGACTTATATTTTGATCTAATCTTTGATTTTGATTTTGATTTTTTGACTGAAGTCGTGTCGTTATCATTAGTAATTGTAGTATTTTTCTGTGATCCACTGATAATTTCTTTGGTAACTACAGTAGTAGCGACTTTTCTCTCTCTATGCCCATTCACAACATTATTTTTAGTATTATTGTTATACGAATTTTTCGGGCTATTCAAATTATTCTTCGAGTATGAATCTGAATATAATTTATTATAAACGGAAGTACCATATCTTGAATAATTGTTACTCACTATATTAACATTCTGTAATTTAGTAGAACTTCCCCAGGTCATCACTAAATTTCGTACTAATTTTTTTTTTCTGTAATCTCAGTAACTCGTCACAACCTTCAAAAACACGACATTTTCGACATCTCGATCTATCATTTAACGTACCTGTCCTTATATACTTTCCAATATAAGAGAATGCATATTGAATCATTTTTAAAAAATTTATCTCTCCGTATCTATTATTAAGAGACCCCCACTATCTGCCAACAATCTTGGCTATTTCCGTACAGCATGTTCTGTGCAGTCGTGATATTTCTACGATTCTTCTGTTGCCTGTGGCTGTACAGCGGATTCTCTCAGGGGGGATGAGAAAGTTAGGGTTTGGACAATTCGGCTGGTATTCCGAAGCACAGTGTCACACGCAGGGTGAACTCCGCAGTACAGGGTGTTCTGTGATATGTACCCCGCACCAATTCCCATATGGGTGTATGGGTTTGTGACCAGCAAACCCTAATCATTTTTTTATATTGTTAGCTCGGATTATCTTCCTGGAACAATACAACATAATACGGTTTTCCATTTATTCATTTATATTTATATTTATATTTATATTTATATTTATTTATACTTACAAAAAATTGGTTTAATAATACATTGGTTGAATGAATTTAATTCATACTTGATAATACGGACACATGCCTGTATTCTATTCCATATCTTGATCTTCATCTTGTTGTTGTGCCATTGACATATCTGGTGCATTTTCAAAGACATTGTTACCATTAATTTCTACTGTTCCTTCATAATCGTCAACAAATTTCAGTACGGTACCTTCATTAATTAAATGCCAAACATTCAAATAACTGTATTCCTGAATACAGTTAGTCAATTGTAACATAGTAAAACCTCTTGCTCTAACAACTTTAACAATATTATCATATGATAATGCAGTATTATGATCTTGTGACATTTTCTTAATAATTGTGAAAATTTTAGTAGTTGGATTCTCATCCTCACGATTAGTACGTCTTTCTTGATATAAAGATTCTTTAGAGACACGTAATAATCTTAACGCTTCTTCAACATCATCAATATCAACTGTATTGGATAATCTTAATTTAGCTAATGCTTGTGACATTCTAATTATACCTAATAAAGTTCTCGGCGTAGCTTGACCAAAAGAAAATTTAGAATCCATTTCTCTCTTAGAATCCTGTCTTAAACGAATATAAGCTTGAACAACATATTCATTAACATCATCACCTAATACTGGACGCATTGTTTTAGCAAATGCAATAAATTCACGCATTCTTGATGAATCAATTGGTTCAAAATCTAGATCTGGTTGTTTATTATGCATATGAACATATGCAACATGCTCAGCTAATTTTTCATCACTTTCTCTTTCAGGAGTATCTAACATTAAGAACATAATATCAAATCTTGATAATAATGCAGCAGGTAAATTAATATTTTCTAATGGTGATAATCTTGGATTATATCTACCATAAACAGGGTTAGCAGCAGCTAAGATTGATGTTCTAGCATTTAATGTAGTATTAATACCAGCTTTGGAGATAGAAATAGTTTGTTGTTCCATAACTTCATGAATAGCTGTTCTATCACTTTCATCCATCTTATCGAATTCATCAATACAACAAATACCATTATCTGATAAAACAAGGGCACCACCTTCTAAGATCATTTCATCAGTAACAGGATCTCTCATAACTGCGGCAGTTAAACCAACACCAGAAGAACCCTTACCTGTAGTATAAACACCTCTTGGTGTAATTTTACAAATAGATTTCAATAATTGAGATTTAGCAACACCGGGATCACCCATTAAACAAACATTAATATCACCTCTAATCTTCATACCATCACCAACTCTTTTATCAACACCACCAACAATTAATAATAATAAAGCTTTCTTAACATCTAAATTACCATAAATTTCTGGTGCAATAGATTTAGCTAATCGATTATAAACATCACCATCGGAAATAATTTCAGAGACACGAGATTCTGCTTCTGGAGTCAATTGGAAAGAACCGAATTTCTTCTTATGTTGACGAACAAATTGTGCCTCTAAATAAGTTTCAGTTAATAAACCTGCTTTTAATGCTTTGAAACCTGTATATGGTGATGGTAAGAAAATACCACTAACATCAACGGTATCACCTGGTGCTAATGATCTAACTAATTCACCATTGACATGAATGGTTAAGGATCTTGGAATATGACCGACTGGAACTTGTTGAGATAATTCTTGAATCTTACATTCTTGGAAAGCACTAAATTTAGAGGCTCTAGTACTCATAAATAATTGACCTCTGGTTTGATTTTGCGCACACTCCTTTGAAGAACATTCAGTTAATGGTGTAAAAGTTCTTGTGTTAACTTCTTGGAATACTTCATAACCACATTGATCACAAGTGTATGCGATAACTGTAACAGCTGGTTTAACATCAGAGACTCTAGTAACAATACCTCTAACTGTAATCAATTGACCGATGAAATCACCTTTAACTTGTCTAACAGATAATGGCTTCGAGGTATGTCTCTTAATACCATTCTTGTGATGACGATAAGCGGCACGTTTAGTTAATGGTTTAAAATATAGGAAATAACGTCTTGTTAAATTAGCTGGGAATAATTCTGTTTCATCTTCAGCGATTTCTCTTAGAGCTTGAGATTGAGATGAATTTGTATCATTTTCATTACCTAATAAATGTTCGGATCTTAATTCATTAGATCTGTCAGAAATTAATCTTTCATTTCTTAATCTTCTCTGTGTTAAGATAACATCAAGAACATCATTTTTGTAATCTATATCCTTAGTTGATTCTGGTAATAAATCATCAACGACACGTGCAAATAATTCAGTGAAATGTTGAGCATTTTCTTCAATTGTTGAAACTAAATCTAAATTATTATTAGAATTATTCATCATAAATTTTTCATTTTGATATTGTAAAACATCATCTAATTCAATTAAAATTGTATTTGTATCTCTATTAGCAATTTTTTGTAAAATTTTCATATATTTTGGACCCTTACCAATTTCTTCATCTTCTTCATCATCTTCTTCTTCTTGATCTAATGTACTAACATCTTGTTTAAAATGAGATAAGAAATCATGGATATCTGTTTGTAATGCAGTATAATCAACATTCAATTGTAATGATGGTAAAGCAGCGTTCATTGTGTTAGAGTTTATTGTATGTGAATCTTATAGTTGTAGCTAAAATTTATAGCGATTAAATCTAATCTATCTTCCTTTTCGCTCTTTATTAAAACAATACACTACTACTTTGCTGTTACTTATGTAATTGTATATAGTAAAATAACAAAATTGTACAAACAAGATATACCACTTCTAAAACTGTGTTGTTCTCGAAAAGAGTCCTTAAGAAAGAAAATATTAAATTGGGAAAACAAGAAAAAAAAATTCAGAAAGTCCATTTGGTGTTTTCCGTTGCTGCAATTAATTATTCCTAATCGGGTAATATAATTTGTTTTCTTTTCGGGAAATTTTTTTCGCGGATCCTGATTTTTCGTCGTTTTGTACGTCACCGGGATTATGCCTTCTTTGACATCAAAAATGTTAGATAATAACCAATTGGACTCTAATCAGTGGTTATATGAATTGCTCGATTGATATGTCTGATAAACAGCAGACAGCTACACTATATTTAGAACAGAGTAGACAAGATGCTGGTGTATCAGGTTATATATATATATATATTAAGAATAAATGCTGTTATCTATGAATCACGCAAGCAGTAGATAGTTAGCTGTGGGAAATGTCTACTCACCCCCACTCTTTTATAATATATTTATTAATAAAGATGACAGATTGTATATTTTGTAGCTAGCATACTGTCAGTGTCTGCTTATTTCTAATCTCTGCGTTTTACGACTATATTAAAAAAAAGGTTATAACGTGTTGTCTCTTTTCTTCTTTCATACCCCTAATTGTCTCTCTAGTATGAGTGTTATGATGAACATGTTCCTCTATATCTGTCTGAAATCATACACCAGCAACTATGCTGACATAAATAATCAGGTAGGACGGCTATGTAGATTGAGAAATGACAAGCAATATAGAATCTCTATCTCATTTCTTTTTCCTGTATAGAAATGTAGCTTTCCCTCTGTGATTTCCCTGTACCACACATCTGTAGAAAACTCCTTTCTAAATTCTTCATTGCTTACTACCGAGATTACTAATTTATTATTATTATAATTACCTAAAACGGAAGATTGCGAATCAAAGAAATTCTCTTCTTTCTTATTTTTGTGCGTATTCCGTTACTATGTGGTTAGCATCGTCTCATAGGCAACGGTTGCCATGGCAAAGAAAATTTTCATTTTAGTACTGGGGGACTCTGTAAACTATGCAAAGGTAAGTCTTGATAATGTCGTATTGTTAAGATTCTTTGACAGTCTATAAAACTCAGATATATATATATACGTAAAGGTATTTCAATTCCCAATTTTTAAAAGTAGCATTAAAGGATTTCCTCTCTAGAGCTTACTATTAAATTTTTCCCTTTATTTATAATTTCAAATAACAATTAAAAATGCAAACAGGTGCCTTATTAAAACAAAAACAATTTAGATTTTTATCTACTCTATATTCAAATACATTACCACTATTAAGAAATCGTGGAATGATAAATAAAAGAAATGGTAAATGGAATGTATTATATGTTTCATTAAGTTTAATACTACCTTTCTCTTTACCAGCATACGAATCACAAAAAAGAAGATCATTATATCATAAAAAGATACCGATGGACACAAATGTTTCATATGGATTTGTATAACATACTTGATATTTATTACTTATATATAATTACATAACACAAACAATAATAAAATTCAATTAACTTCATTACACTTTCTTTGAATCAATCTTAATTATCTGTGTAAATATTCTGCAGTAATAGATTAATTCAATTCTTCAATTTCTTCTGGTTCTGATACATTATCCTTCGACCTCCAGGATTGGAACGTTAACCACATCTCATATGGAGTCTTCATTAAATCAACATCATATAATTTTGCTACTGTATCATCCAGATAATAAATTAAGTGAGCAGGTATAAAATTTATACTGATCTCTAATAAAGATACACCCTGCGAGAAAAACATATTAAAATACATTAAATAAGGTAATAATGGAGTCGATATGATGAATCCACCGACAGCCCCACCATTCATTTCATTAGCATGTTTCTTAAAATGGAAATTCACTAAATTTTCATGAAGGATCATCCCTAATGATGACATTGGTTGAACATATTTAGTCATAAATATTATTAATGATAAAAGAACTGTTATTAACCATAAAAATCTTGGACGTTCATTATATGAGGATTCTAAAAATGATAAATGATTTGCTGATACTAGGATATTCCCTATCGTGGCCCATGTAAATGTACCATAATTAAATACAGATAAAAATATTCGCTGATATTGACCCTTTTTAAATGCCAAATCATAACTATAAATTAATTTTGTCGGATCTATTAGATTAAGTGATGTTAATATTAAAACTGCTAAACATGCCATTGTCCAACATTTAGTAATCGGTGGCACATCGGCAAATATGTTTAAGGCTATGATATCCATACTTATGAAATGGAATTTTTTTGCGTTATGTATTGGGAAAGGGAAAGGTCTGAATGGGGTAGTGGTAATTACCTTTTTATATTCTATTTTTACCCTTTAATGCCTTCCTGGGCATGGGATAACTGATTAGTCAATCTGTTCTGTTTATATCATTAACTAATATACGTGTCGGTCTTTCCACACATTATTTTTTGACCGAGCGAAAGTGTAAATTGTATACGTCATGTTTAATTAATTAATGAATGGACCGTTTATGAAGAGATATTATGAGCAAAATATTTCAACATTTGAGAATTCTTGAGTGCTTTGCTTTATTAACCGATTCCATAGATTTCTTATATTTCAATTATTAAGGTAAATAATGTTTTTTTAGGCGTTTTTGAAACGTTCTAGTTTCAGTATATAATTCACATATAATTCTTAAAATCTGTAGAATTTCAGTTATTCTGGGAATGTAATTAAAATAACTTAAATATTTTTATGAATTATTAATATGTGAGTTAGTTATATATCAAATTTGAGACGATAGTAGAAGTATCTGATGTCTCACAACCATTTCTATCTATTTTAAAGATTATCACTTTATACTAATGTTTACGTTTAGTTTGACATTTGGACATTTATGAACAACTACCAAAACCAAAAAATTTAAATATTTTATAATTCTTTAATAATATTTTTTCCTGAAATGTAATATATATATATATCAATCATCATAAAACTTAATATACCAGTCATCCAGAGTCAATAATTTCCTGTAAAGATTATTATCTTATTGAATATTACATATATAGTTCTTTAAAACTGTCCATCATATTATATAGATTTACCGAAACAAACTAAAAGTGCTAAAAAAAAATTACAACAACAAAATTGAAATATAAGTTACAACTCATCATTCTTCTAAGTTTGATATCTTCAAACATTTAGCACAAACAACGTGTTCATACGTCATGAACTGAGATCTTTAGTTTAGCTTGAATAATTTGAGATACTTGAGCATCACTTTTAATTTCTTCTGCATCACCTTCAGTTAACTTCACATATAGTTTGAAATCATCACCTTCTACTCTTGGTGCAATCTTTTCACGTAATTCAACAAAATTTATACCATAATTTAGCAGTAACGCAAAGATATCATCCTTATAATAGAATTTAATTTTAGTTGGTTTAATCGCTGGAGGTAAAGCACTTGGTGGTCTTGATTTTGGTTTAGAAGAATTTAATGATAATTTGGATAATCTATCATACATTTTCATATCCTCTCCAGTTAATGTACTATCCTCATTCTTAACTCTCCTACTATGACTACTTGCCCGACTATTTTTCCTTGATGATAATATACGTCTTTGACCTTCTGTACTAAAATTATCTTCTGATTTATTTTCATCAATATCTTGTAATTCAGTTTGACTTGGTAATTCAGAACTTAATTCTCTATCGTATCCGTTATCAGAAATCATAAATAAATGATTAACCAAAGGAGATGATGAAATATATTCTGGTAATTTAATTAATTCTTTCACATAAACATCTAAATCATCCATTCTCTTTTGTGTAATTGAATCTGTAACATATGGTACAGGACCTGGAATATATGGTACTATTCTTTTAGTCCATTGACCATTCTTATCCCTTAATTTACCTGATTCAGCAGGGAACTTATCTAATAATTGAACTTGTAAATCATAAAAATCTTGGTAAGAACGTTTTAGTCTTCTATATTTACCATTAGATAACTCACAGTTAACTTCATACCAATATTTCTCATCTTCGAATGAAAATGATGAAACCGCGACAGAGATTAAATAATCTGTATTTAAATCATCTGCTTCAGTAGCAAATGAAGGTAGTCCACCTTCATTATAAGAAATAGTATTTCCATCATTAAACATTGTATCATCTTGATTATAATCACTCTCGAATTGTCCCAATGCAATATTACTTGCTTTATATTTAGCTACATTAGACTTCCATTCTTGTACACTAGGTAAATTAACAGAACTAATATCTTCAGCAATTTCATTACCACTAGCATAACCTGTAGCGATGTCAATAATACTTACAAAACCAACAGGTACTAAACCTGGACCACCTAATCTACCTATAGGTTTTGCAATAAACCATTCATAATTATGATGTGCACAAATGAATAAGTTTTCACCAACATGAACAGTTAGTTCATCAGATTTTTCAGCTTTGAAATCATATAATACAATAGCATATAAGGAGCCGAATTTTTTACCATTTGTTTGTACATTAGTAATTGATTGGTTACCCATACTTGAAATTGATGAAGATCTTTTATCGATAATTTCAAAATAAGATTTCGGTACTAAACCAGTTTTCCCAGCAGCTGGATTTGTTACTTTATACCAATCACCGTTCTCACCAGATACATAGAAGAAATCACCTCTTATGAAAGAAAGTTCTTTCGAGGACTTAGCATTATAATGATGTAATGCCTTAATCACCTTTTCTGGACCTCCGACACCTGCTGAAGAATTCTTAATAGGCGACGAATGTTTACTTCTTGAAGATAACCTTTTAGATGTAGAAGATATTCTACTAGATTTACCTGACTCAGTACCATATAATCCTGTATTACCTTTCATTTGAAATGGACTATCCATACTTGAGTCCGAAACATTTGTTGGAATTGAAATATCTGATGAAGTAATTCTACTTTTTGAGTCACTATTCCTTTTAGATAATTTGAAATTTTTCAACATTTTGTAATAATTTTATATCTGTATAATGAAAATTAAAGGTTTATTTTTAGACAATTCCTGTGTTTTTATATTTACTTGTTATAATAAACCACCCGGCTGTATAAACTTTTAACAATAATTTAAACTTTTCGCAATATGGTACACTTATAATCCAGGTATAGAACACCGTTACACTCTTAGTTAATCTATACGTATATGTTACCACTTAGTAGACCCGTAGTTAATTTTCACTTCAATGAACAAATCTAAATATAAACTAGAACTTCACTAACAAAGGATAAAGTATAAAAAGGGGAAACAATTAATAAATAATGTATTAAAAAAACGACCTGTCAAATATTGCCAAGTAACAATTAAATAACTGCATCTATAGAATAAAAACGCCATCTTCTATCTGTTTAACTAAGTTCCTCATTATTAAATCTTGCATCTTCAATTTCGTCACCGCTTCATTTCTCGCTGGCGACTTCCCGTTAAAGGAAGAAAAGGAAAAACTTTCGGTTTGCTTTGTCTCAATGAGACACTGCAGTGAGATAAATGGTTGTCCTGCATACATTTTATTAAGTATGAATTCAATACATGATTGTAACCATGGGATAATGTGATGAGGATACCTATATAGATGTGTGTGAACTACTTGTCAATGAGGCTCCAGAGCGCTGATTATGGACGAGCCTTTTGTATTAAACCAGATCCTACTCGGAGAAGCAGGAATTTTCAGCCGGGCGAGTATTGTTGTATATAAACCATTTATTAACTACCTTGTATATTGTAGATTTATTTAGATATATATATATATGTGTTTATTCTTGTGATTTCTTATAGTATAGGTTCAATTCCTCATCAGTCATACTATATTTCATCCAATTAGCTTGACAATTTTCAACCTCTAAATTGTCCCATGGTGTAAATGCACCTGGTGAACATCTGTTGTCACATTTAGCAGAATTTGGACAATTCGTATATGGGAAATGATTATACCCTATATCTCTAAACCAATGAATTTGTGATTTATCAGCAAATAAACCTAATGCTAAGCTTCGTACTGGTGCATCACCCCATCTTTCATAATAGAATCCGCCTTTAGATTCTAAAAAGTCCATATATTTTTCATATGGTTCAGCTCTTAAGAAATCAAGGTTAGTAATTTCAAAATTTGTCCAGAAATGACATGTTGAATAACCTTCTGTAATATTAAAATTATTAGGTTTTTGCATATTTTCTTTGATCCAGTCAAAGGAACCTTGTTCATTAATATATTCTGGGTTTTCATGTAAGAATTCAACGGTATCTTTCCAAAGACTCTTAACAGATTGTGGGATATCATATAGATTTAATACAAATCCATAAACTTTATTTTGATCTTCCATAAATTTAAATACATCATAATCAACATTACAGTAGAAATTCACACCAGGTTCTAATCTCCATGCATATTTAATATCCTTTAATAATGGATGTTTATAAAAAGTTCGTGAATAGAAACGACACATATTATGGTATGATTCCTTTGTTGCATAAGAGACACCTTCAGAGTCTAATAATTCTACACCATGTTTATATTTATCCTTATCAACTGTATCTGGAAGTTCCCAATCTTCTGGATCAATTTTCCCAAATCGAACTTCACGTTCCTTTGGTAAAAGATGTAAGATTGTGTCCTTGAACTCTTCACTGAACTCTTCATCATTTAAGAAAGTATATGGGTAATTAAATTTAGAATTAAATTTCTCTTCCAATTGTTTAATAGATTCAACCAAATCTTTCAAATCTTTATTCATCACTAGAGATAAAATAGTTGCAGGTACTGCATTACCTGCATTATAACTTGATTCTTCACTTCTAACTAAGCCTTCAACTTGAGGTTCATCAATCTTCTGCGATATTGTATCTCTATATAATTTCAAATTTTCTTTAAACGCTTTATTTGAACTTGTCTTATTAACATCATCTTCAGGGAATAAAGGAGTATCCAGAGTAGTTAATAATCTTTCGATGGTTTCTTCATCATAAAAATTTGGTTCCCATACATAACCTGGAGCAAAATCACTATTACTACTACTACCACCAAAATAACTAATCTTATCACCGACATAATCTATAACATTATTAGCATGATCCTTTACAGTATCTAAATATTCTTCATAATTAACAGAATCACCAGATCCAACAGTCATAATAAATACAACTGACAAACATGCTAACACCAAAGTAGCTACAAATGTAGTACGTAGACTTAATCGCCTTCTAAACATGGATAACAACAACCTCATTCTAACCAATATAGTTTCATACACCGTTGCAACAGCTTATCAATATTGACAACCAACTATTATATATATATATCTGACACCAATCACTTATATAGTTTTTACCTTCATCGTAAACTCTTTCTGATTGAAATGATCGTGTTGCAGGACTGTTCTTGGTGACGTGCGGAGTGATAGAAATCTCATTTTTTTCTTCATAGAGCGCGCGTTCAGTGTTGGATGGTCCAGCAGTTGGAAATTTCAAAATTTTGTCACTAGTGTATGTATATCAAGAATTAGCATCAACACTGAGACAGTTGACAGAGTTTTATAACTTAGAGAGGAGTAAGTTAATATTGCTCTGTAAGAGATAGTTGCAAGTTTGACGATACTAGGTATTATTTGAAATAGCAGCATCTTTTTTTTCCTTTATTGTTTTATTCTAGGAGTTCATTGATCAAAAGGATACATTAGAAGAAAAGGAATAAACAACATAGTGAATATTAGATCAACAATGTCTCAGAATAATTCTACAAATAATAGTACGGATGGTAATTCTACCAATAAGGGTTCCAATACCAAAGCTAACACATCCACTAATGTAACTTCTCCAAATAATACTAAAGCGGCAACTAATAAAAATGCATCTGCAAATAATACTACTGCGAAGGGTTCAAAACAAGCTACACCAAGTAATTCAAATAGTCAGCAACCACAACAGACATCTCAGGGAGGACAACCAAATAAACCAAGTGGTCAATTCTCTGCACAGGATTTAAATAGAATTGTGTTGGAATATTTAAATAAGAAAGGTTATCATAGAACTGAAGCAATGTTAAGAGCAGAAAGTGGGAGAACTTTAACACCACAGAATAAAAACTCTCCAGGTACAACTAAGAATGGTACTCTTCCTGAACCTTCCACGAAACCTCCAGTAGCAGGGAAAGTTATTGAACCTGTTAGTAATCCACCAGGTATGTCAAATAATGGTACTGTAATGTCTCCAAATGCTGCAGGACAAAATAATCCAAAAGTTGAACAACTTTTACCTTCAAAGAGAGGTAATAAAGGTGAAATAATATCGAAGGAAGAACTTGAAAAGGAAACTTCACCAGAAAGTTATATTAGAGCTTATTCCATGTTTAAAAATTGGGTTGATTCATCCATTGAAATATATAAACCTGAATTGAATTATATCATGTATCCAATTTTCATTTATTTATTTTTAAATTTAGTGAAAAAGAATAGAATTGTTGCACGTAGATTCTTTGATAAATTTTCTTCAGATTTTAAATTATTCCATAGTACAGAGATTAATAGATTGTTTAGTGTTAATTCTATTGATCATATCAAAGAAAATGAAGTTGCAAATACCTTTATTTCAAATAAATATAGAGTCACATTATCAAGAACTACATTGAATTTATTATTATATTTCTTAAATGAAAATGAATCCGTTGGTGGCTCTTTGATAATAGGTGTAATTAATGAACATATTCAACCAAATATTGTTACTACTATTTCAGCAAAGGATAAATTGTCTGATGGTATTAAGAATCTAGCTAATGATACTAGTGCAAGTGTAAATACTAATCTAGAAGTTAATTCTGCACCTGTAAAATTAGGACCTTATCCACAAGATAAAGAATTTACTAAAGAAATTGAAACTGAATTGAAGATTAAGGATGAACAAGAAAAACAACAGATTAATAGAAGCGTCAACGCCAATGGAGATAAGACAAACGGATCCTCAACAAATGATAAAGATGCCGATGGTAACGAAAGATCACCTTCAACCACAGCTACAACTACAGGTCCAAATGATACAACTACAACAGGTGGTGAAACTGCAAAGGATTCTTCAGGTACTACAGTTGAGGTTCCAAAAAAGACTTTACTTGAAGAATACCAGGATATGCAAGATCTACCTTTCAAAAGTAATGAAACAGATAGTAGTAAGAAAGAAGGTAATGATGAAAAGACTTCTGATGATACAAAATCAAAGGATGATAAAGATACAACAGGTGACAACAACAAAGATATCAATATAAAACCAGATAATGATTCTGTAACGACAGTGAAATTAATTGCTCAGAAACCTGCAAAGGATGATATTTCAATGACATCACCTTCAATTGATACATTGCCATTACCTCCAAAGACTTCATTAGATCTTAAATTAGAGATTCAAAAGATTAAAGAATCTCGTGATTCCATAGAGTTAGGTAATTTACAAATTGCTCAACCTAGTGTTTGCATGTATACATTCCATAATACAAATAGAGATATGACTTCATTAGAG
>JAXQGP010000307.1:0-24769 GCA_037040125.1 Kazachstania sp. M6911
TTTAAATGGGTTTCGTCATATAAGTATGTGTTTTTTTAATTTACATAAAAGTTCTATATAACAGATGTGGTTAATCTAATAATACAATAAACCCAATTTCTTCTCGAAATTATTTTTTGTCACTTTTGTTTTTTTGTTTACTTAATGGAAGGTATTTTGACATAAATGAATAATAACCAAAGTTAATAATTTTAAACAAATCATAAATATTTTCTATTTTTTTTTTTAAAATAATGTCATAACTAGTATAATACGACGGAAAAAGTTATCTTGTCTATATAATTGAACAATCTGGACTGTGATATGACTGTTTAGGTCCTTACCAAATTAATATACAGCTCATTTTAAATTTTTTTACTACTTTCCAGATAAATTATTTAATATAAGATATAAAGAAATTTGTCATATAATGCTACTATGTATAAAATGTATACTACCAATTTAATTAATATGACATATTTAATACAGATGTAATTTTAATTCTCCATCTATTATAATAACTGCGGTTCCAAATTTTTTTTATTGTGATCGAATAAATGATATCGAGTATTCAATCTTTATTAAACCCGCAATGTTTGCAAAGTATTTGAAATAACACCCAAATCGTGTCACATATGCTCCCATCATACTTTATCTTCAGTGAGCAATGGTTTTCAAACAATTTCTAGATTGTTGGTTACCATTTATCTAAACCTATCATATGATCTACCTTGTTTTAAAAGAATCGTCTTCGTGTGTAACTGAAATCCCTTCTTCCTTTCGATAACCACCTTACTCAATTACGGTAGTTAATTATATACAATTAAGCTACAAAATATGTGACCATAACCATGAATTTATCATCCATGTGTATGACATGTCGACGAATTACTTCCTCTATATTAATGTAGTCACAGCGTCCAGTATTCTCGAAAGTTATCGTAGACCGTGTCCCGATCACTTTATCCACTCCACTAACTTCCATACCTCCTACAAAGGAAAATATACAATAACATATCGGTAAACCTTTCATATCTGTCGATTCAATCAAGAGGTCCTAAATATATTACTCTACACACTTCTGTACGCAGAAAAAATATTACTGTTTTGATTATTGTATGAATTGGTAAAGTTTCTTATTTAATTGAAGTAAATCATAAATAGAGGCATATTCTGAGTAGAAAAAAGTTTAATGCATGTCTACATTACAACATCAACGATACCCAACTATAATAATTAAACCATCATATAATGACAGTCAATCGGGATATAATGATTTAATGATATAACTACCATAACTCAATGATTACAGACATCCTTCAACGGAGTTAGTTTGGAAATATCTCCAAATATTTAATTGGAGAAAGAATTTATTAGTAGGATTTTGATCAATTAATTTTCCCAATGTTTCATTTCATCATATACCTTTTACTGCATTTTTTATATATTGCATCGACTTTTTTAGTATATTCGGAAAATAAAAAACCTCATAACTGTCCATAACCTGGTATATATTTATGTGGTAACCACCTACAAAACCTACCATGTAATGTCAACGACGTACATATGTATCAATCTGGTAGTATTCCTGTGTTTACTTAGTTTTGGGTATGTGTTAGTAGCAATTCTATATAGCTGGAGTAAATAGTAATGTATCACAACCTTTAAACTAGTTTACAACATTTTGTATTAAAAATTCATGCTTTTCAATAACTTATCTTCGCTTATGAACGTTTCTTTTGGACAAATAATGACACCAGCCAGAAACCTCCGCAGAAAAGTTAGGAAATTCATTCTCTTGAAATAGTCAAAAAGTGGACCAGAAATGTAACATAGGTAGGTGCCTTTTGAGCCCTATGTCATTTTAGACGTTCCTGCGAGGGTTTCTAGGGTAGCCTTATTGTAGGTTGCACTAAACTTTCAGAAATGTAGTAAACTAAGATAACAAGACGTTATACTTTATGTATAGCGCTGTTACTATTATAACAATTATATTGTTCAAGGATCCATAAATCAATGCTAGCCCATCTTATGATGAAGAATATTGACGGAAATGTATATACGACAGAAAATAGGATAACTCGGACGACACAAATACGAATATAAGGATTTTACGATGTCAATATTATAAACGAATATAATAATCCCAGTATCATTATAAAGACTGTAGAAGTAAGATCTAAATTGTTAAAGTATATTGAATCCCAGTAGAAAAGATGTGAGTGAATAAATTAACAAGGGATGAAATATAATATTTCTATATATAAAGAAGTAAAACTGAAACTAGAAGCCAGAAGTTCGATAGTTCGTATTCAAATTTATAACTATTATTATATTTTATAGAATAAAAGAACAAGTAACAAAATATAAATATTTTGCTTTAATAAAACTCTACAACTATTACGTAATCTTAATCCAAATGTCTAAAACTAACAATGAACTATCTAACGCTACTTCTATGCATTCAGCACAGTTCTATCCCACGTGTCTGAGAAAACAATAGAAAACCCTCTAAACTAAAGAGACAATATAAACCCCTCTTCGAGTAATAGAGATGAGGAGAGCTGGTCAATTCCAATTCTAATTGTAGAATTTGAGAAGAATTAATCCAAAGTGTTTAAGAAAATCTAAATCAATATTTTTATATAAAAGAGCAATGAATTTCTGTCTTTGAATGATTGTTCATTCTATACTCCCTTTCTATCGTACTTATATATTTTATATATAAAAGATCAAGTTTTATGTAAGCTATTGAAGCTTAATAATCTTCACAATTATATATTTCATTATTACGATACATATTCGTTAAATTAAGTTCCTAGTTATCGAGTTATTAATCAATGTGTAATAGATCGATCACGGTCCCATATTACCACAAAAAATACAAATATATGGTTTCGTGGTCTAGTCGGTTATGGCATCTGCTTAACACGCAGAACGTCCCCAGTTCGATCCTGGGCGAAATCATTATTTTTCACTAAAATTCGTTGATCACGTGACCTTTTAATTTTTTTATAAATATTCAGAATTTGGCGGCTATTTGTAGATAATAATAGTCATTATGTACATTTTACAATATATTTACAGCTTACTTCAACTCTTGGAGCTAATTATTAAATTATGTTTCGATATTTTTTAGGATTACTTATGTGTAATAAAAAAATATACCGCTATAAGTTGTGGGAAAATAAATAATATATTAAAATTAAATACATGAATATTCTTTATCTATAAATGAATATTGTAAAAGTATTACTAAGCTGACTTTCATTTTCTTTCCTAGTTTTTAATCTTTCTGTGATCACCGAATAATTGTTCTAAATTAGCTGGATCGCTCGATTTACCTAATAAATAATCTAACGGTAATTGCTTTGAATATAATTCACCGCTCTTTAAATGTGTTTTAACCATTTCGGCCATACCATTAATTAATAAATTACTACCATTTAGCGATTCACATCTTTTCAGTCTATCCCTGTGTTCTGATTCTTGAATCATACCAATATCTACCTCATGTAAAGTTTCAATATGATCCGTGGTGAAAGAAATAGGAACAAAACAAATCCCTGGGACCTTTGTTTTATCCATACCAGTTAAGAATTGAGAGATTGCTAAAGTTTGAGCACCTAACCATGGTTTTGGACCAACTTGTGATTGCCAAGTTAATCTATAAGGGTTTTTAAATTTCAATTTTGTCATAATTTGGTTAACGGTAGCAGCAACCTCAGCAGGGTATGCATCACCGGTATTAACAACATCCATTGGTAAAGAATGAGACGAAAATAGAATAATGACTTTATCTCTAATTTCATCAGGGAACTCCTTTAATTTTTTGGTGATATTTGTAGCAAACGCATCTACTAAGCCTTTATTTGTTGGCCAACGATCAATTGTAGACCAAACAATTGATCTATTTGGATCTAATTTTTTAACTTGTCTCCATAATTCGTTGATCGAGGAACCCGTTGTAGAATACGAGAATTGTTGATATTGAGTCACAGCAACGGCCCTTGTGACACCGTCATCTAACATCTTCTGATATGTTTCATCAGTTAATGGTTTAGCGTAACGAAATGCAACATATGGATAGTGGGGTTTAGTTTCTGGACTAATTTCATCTAGAATCTTACAAACCCTGGTTGATTGATATTCTGACCATTTACGAATTGGAGACCCACCACCAATTTCTTTATATTGTTGTTCAATCTTTGGAGTTCTAAATTTAGCAATATATTTGGCAATCAATGGTTGAAACCTTTTATTAATCGGAATTAGATCATTATCGGCGAATAATTGATATAAGAAATCATGGGTCTCTTCAACGGTAGAAGGACCACCCATATTCATGAAAACGATACCCGTAACATCCTTGTTTGATTTATTATATATGCGACTTTGAGAAAAACCACGTCTCAAAGTCCTAGCAGATAGTGTTGTCGCATTAGCAGATCTTATTCCAAGCATCCCTAATTCCAAATTTGAAGTTATACATTTAAAATGGACAAAAGTGGAAAAAACAAGTGACAAACTTTAGAAGCCACAAACAACAGCAAAATGATAATCTGTACCTTATATATGCACAGATCAATTAGGTCAATCCAATGGATTACTAATTCAGGTATCCCCTGTTACCATTGTTCATTGTTTCGTTGCCATCGCAAACTCGCTCCAAAATTTTTCAGGTGGAACGAGGCTCCGAAAACCCTAAGTTCATTGAAGTTAGGTCTACTGATAATGTTTCGTTGGCAATTGTCCGATTTTTTGTTGAGAGTTTCACTGATGACACAACGACAACAACAATAACCATGACCATGTAATTGTAGGTATGAGATCTGGTATATAATGATATTATTCAGATCCAAAGTTCAGGTTATTTAGTCCTGAAGAATTGGTGATATACTGTGTTTTATTTCCATCCTATCTCATACTTGAACGTGGTTACGTAAGTTCAGCAATTATTTCTCAGTAGAAAAAGGTATTATAACAATAATTCAAGTTTAATACGTTGAATATAACACAATGTATAACTTTATCGATGCTGGGATATGTTACCTGTGTGATACATACGGGATTGATAACTTCACATTAAGATTCGCAATCTGTCTGTTAGGATCCTTCCCCTTAAATGCAATTTTGAAAAGATTACCAGATCAAAGAGTACACTTAAAATGTACTTATATCATTTCTATGTGTTTCGTATTTCTATTTGGTGTCATGAATTTAGCATCAGGTTTTAGAACATTATTCATAAGTTCTACCTTCACATATGTGATTACTAGATTCTTCCATTCTGCATTTATGCCTCATATCAATTTTGTATTTGTTATGGGTCATTTAGCATTAAATCACATATCAGCTCATTTTGTTTCTACATCAACAAATTCAAACATCAATTCTCAAATTAATATCACTAGTGCCCAAATGGTTATGGTTATGAAATTGACCTCATTTGCTTGGTCTTATTACGATGGTACATATTTAAAGAAAGAAGAATTCGAAACACAATTGACTAAATATCAACAATCGAGAGCAATTAAGAAACATCCTTCTTTATTGGAATATTACGCATACGTTTTCTTCTATCCAACTATCCTAACTGGCCCAAGTTTTGATTTTGTCGATTTTGATTCTTGGTTGAATTGTGAAATGTTTAGTGATTTACCTGAATCTAGAAAACCATTAAATAGATACCATAAGAGCGAAAGAAGACAAATTCCAAAGAATGGTAGATTAGCATTTATGAAGGTTGTTCAAGGTTTATTCTGGATGGTTCTTTATTCTATCTTACCAAAATATATTAATATTGCTACTGTATTAAACTCATCTGTATTCATGTCACATAATTTCATTTACAGAATTCACTACATGTACTTATTAGGTTTAGTAACAAGATTTAAATATTATGCTGCTTGGACCATATCTGAGGGTTCATGTATATTATGTGGTCTAGGTTACAATGGTTACGATAAGAAAACTGGTGAAATTAAATGGGACCGTGTCAAGAATATTGATATTAAAGGTGTTGAGACTGCCCAAAGTACAAGGGATTGTTTAGAATCATGGAATATGAATACAAATAAATGGTTGAAATATTACGTTTATTTAAGAGTTGCAAAGAAGGGCCAAAAACCTGGTTTCCGTTCAACTTTATTCACTTTCCTAACTTCTGCATTCTGGCACGGATTCAGTGCTGGTTACTATTTAACATTTGCAACAGGTGCACTTTATCAAGCTTGTGGTAAATTTTATAGAAGAAACTTTAGACCAATCTTCTTACAAAAAGATGGTGTCACCCCAACTAAAAAGAAGTGGATTTATAACTGTCTAGGTGATTACGTCATTAAGTTGTCCTTTGGTTATATGATTCAACCATTCCTTGCATTAAAATTCATTGATTCTTTGAAAGCCTGGGCTTCTGTATATTTTTATGGTCATATTATTGTTCTAACATCATTCTTCTTATTTAGAGGTCCATACTCTAAGAAGGTAACAAATTTTCTAAAATCATTACAACCAAAGGAAGTTGAAATAATAGACCAAAAGAAATTAGAGAAGGATATCTCACAAGGTTCAGGTGTCTTAAGTGATATCATCAAGGATAAAATTGAATATGAGAAGCAAAATAAGAATGTTTCTGAGGATGAACTAGATCCATTGGAATTACAAGAGATGAACCTTGGTATTCCAAATATCGATGATGCTGATTGGGATGAAGTTAAAGAAGATTTCATTAACTTTATTGGCGAATATAATGAATGGAAGGATCAAAAAGGTTTAGAAATTGAAGAAAAAAATCTATCAAAAGCTTTCGAAAATTTCAGAAAGGAATTGGCAGAAACTGCAAATACTGCTTCTGACTCCACAAGAAAGATGAGTTTCAGTGGTTATTCTCCAAAGCCGGTTACTAAGAAAGATTAATCAATGGGACAATGATAGATACTTCTATGCATTTCATTTTAATGGTTTATGAAAAATTGACATTATTAAAATATATACATATATAGGAGATAGAAAATTCATATATACACATACGTTTTGGATATTTTATTCTTAAAATTCATCAGGATTGAACAAATCTAGATCTAAATCGATATCCTCATTATCACTTTGTTCTTTTCTTTCACTGGTATGTGGTTTATCGTTACCACTAAATACAAATGAACCTCTTCTATCATCAGTATTGTCATGACTTTGATCTGCTGTATTACTAATATTTTCATTATTACTTTCAGCTTCAGCTTCTGTAGTTTCAACAGCGTTATTAGCAGTTACATCTGCATCGGATTCTCCTGTTATCTTAGTCAATTTATCACTATTCAAGGATGCCATCGCTAACATACCTCTTCTCAATGCATCATCACCTGGCCAAACAAAATTATTTGGTCCAATGGTACCTTTATCAAATGTGGGCGGTATCTTTGTAAATTTTGATAATTTTGTAGCATAATCCAACAATATCGTGGAGTTAACTTTTTGTCTTTGTTCCAATATTGTCTTCTTTTCGAATTCTACTTGTTCTGAACTCGGTAAATTATTTAAATCATCATGACATTCATTTAAAATCTCAAGTATCTCCTTGGTTTGTTCACCAATAGCTGTACGTTTGTCCTCTAGTGAGTTCAATCTTTTATCAATTTCATCATATTTTGTGAATGTCTCCAGACTAGTAAATAAATCAAAATCAGCCTGTATCAAATCTTGGGCATATTTCAAATTTGGATGAAATTTATCAACAGATTCAATCAATTTTGCTAACGTATCCTCATAATCTGTAAGATTCTTATATATTGCAATTCTGGCTAACTTATCTTCTAAAGAATTAATACCTGCAGCGCCAGCTCCGGAGGTTGCTTCTGCTAGTAGTGATACAGAGGAGGATCTAACATGAGACATTCCAAATTCGTGTGTCGACATTGTTTATTTTTTCTCTGTGTTTCCCTCTTTTTGTTCTTGTCGATATATCAATGAATCTTATAGCTCCTGTATCTTCTCTCATGTCTTTGGCAGACCTTCTCTTAAAGTTTGTTTATGAATTATTTTTCACTGATACTTCAAGAAGAGATCTCGCTTAACAGGAACTTCAGTCAGAAAAAGCTATAAAAGGTTGACATCGTTGTTCTACACTTATACCAGATATCAAGATTGTACAAAGAGACATGTCTAGTGGATCAGAAAGGAACATCACAATATTATGGAAACTATCATTATTAATACATAAAGTACACACTATGTATATGATCGATAGAGACTCTCAAATGTAATATTTTTTAACAGCTCCTGATTGCAACTTTAAAAGAATCAAAAGGAGAAATAATATTTACATGGAAAGTCCATATTCTACTAATCTATAAGAAGAAGAAGATGAATAGGTAGGAGGTAGAATCATTACAATGAGACTTTTGCCCTAATTCTTGTAGGTTTCTCTAAAGAGTAAAGGCTGTTGATTATTGGAGGCGGTTCCTCAATATTGGCTTCTTTCAATTGTCGTTGCACCTCATCTTTTAAGCCTTTTTGCCATAATGGATGATTTTCACCAATTGTATATGTGATACATGCGTCCATCCAACCATTCTCACCCAAAAACGTTAGATGCTCAATAGCATCATCTATCTGAATCGCTTTCCCATCATGGAGTCCACCACTTAGTCCTGGATGCTTGATATGAACTACATGAATATGTAAATGATAATATGACGGTTGATAGTGAATGAAGATACGTAACTCATCTGCATGTACTGCATAATTGTAACAAGGTGGAATTACAGATTTTAATAACTTATTAATCCGGATTAGCCAATCTCTATGTTCAGGTCTAAAGTCTCTAATAGATTTGATATCATCTCTATACATTAAAGCCACTAGATATAGGGACTCCAAAGTCTGGCCATCCCACCTTGTATCTGGCAATAGGATAAACGCATCCTCTTTCTGCAATTCATTATATTGCTTATAGATAATCCTGCTATCCTCTATATTTTCATACAATATCTTGTACACCCAGTCTAGTTTGTGACCAGATGTCATTTCATTGATGAATGGTTTAACAATTCTTTGATACATATCTGGTGTTTCCTTCACAATATGTAATTTCTGTTGATCGTACCTCCTTATATGGACATCTGTAGCAGGCCATATAAAACTAATCTTAGCTGTAGGGTTCTCGTCTATATTTTCTTTTATTAAGGCTAATGCCCAATAGTAGTTTTCGTTGGAAGTTAGCTCATTCAAATCAATGACCCCATCTAACAGGTAGAATTCCGTTGCATATGGTTTTCTTATCCCCAATTCCTCATCTGATACCAACATAATCTCATTATCATGTTTCTTTACAGGATGATACTCGTTCTTTGGACTTCTACAAGAGTTAATCCTAGTCCAAGGAGGATGAATGGACTGTTTTCTAATAGTTTCATTGTGAATGAAATGGGTCTTCTCTACAGTTAGTATAGCGGCTTGCGAATCAACTGTCCCAAGTAGAGAAATTATCTTAGTCTCTGGATTTGAATCAAGGTCTCTAACGTACTGAAACTTTGTTAGTAAATCATTTAACGAATATGACTTATTATAACTTTGTGGACACATTTTCAATTCAGATTACTTTCAGTTATGTTCAGTTTGGCCTTATCATGCAGATGAAGACAAAAATTAACCCAAATGAAATAATTATCATATAGTATCAAATTATATATACTCATATATATACGTATATTTCTATTTACATAGTATGTTTCTTCCAATTTTACCAACGCAATTTTCCCGTACCCTTAAGTACCCTTTAAACAATAGTAAGGGACAATCGTTTTATCAGAAAATCATTACAAGGACACATATGGAAAGAAACGATAAAAAAGTTGAATCAAAGGGTCATAATGCATAAGGGGTACATACATCCATACAGGAGAATCATTTTAATTAAATATACTTTCTTACAACCTAATTTCTTTTCTATCATTAAAAATTAAAAAGGGCGGTCTACACCATTGTTCAATTCATCATCAAAATTTTGGAAAAGTAAGTCAGAATCATTTAATAATTGTTCCCACCCAGTATTATAACTTGACCAGAAGTCATCGACCAGCTTCTGTGCAATTTCTGTTTCTGCAGCTGAAATCTTTTCACCTGTACTTGAAATAATTGTTGGCTGGTCACTATCAGGTGGTCCAGTATTATTTCCGTCTGGATTATTAGAATCACCCGGTATAGTATAATTATTATTACTTGGCATTTTAGTATCTGGTTTAGCATTGAGGTTACTTCCAGCCAAATTAGTAGCTTCTTTTACCATTCTTGATTTTTTTCTATCCTTCTCCTGTAATGATTCAATATGTCTACGAAGTCCTAGGATTTGATTTTGTGCTTGAAGTTGTACCTGATATTGCAAGTAACTTTGGTATGCTTGTCTTGCCCCAATTGGTGCCGAGCTACCAGCCGAGCTGCTAACAGAGTCTACTTCTAATTTAGGCGAACGAGATGGGAATTCATCACGCATTTCCAATATATGATTATTTTTACTTTTCTGACATACACCTTCATTAATTAATGTGGTTTCAATCTTCTTTCTATATTCTAAGGCCTTTTCAACAATTATTCTATATGTCTTCTCCAAAGTAATTAAAATTAACCCTGAATATGATCTTAGAATAAGGTTTTTCAATTGAAATCCTCTTTTATTTGTC
The DNA here is from genome assembly GCA_037040125.1 of Kazachstania sp. M6911. Lineage (NCBI taxonomy): Eukaryota > Fungi > Ascomycota > Saccharomycetes > Saccharomycetales > Saccharomycetaceae > Kazachstania > Kazachstania sp. M6911. The sequence goes on from JAXQGP010000307.1 coordinate 10,656, forward strand.
TTATCATAACTTATCCAATCTTCAAATATTTTTTTATACATATTAAAAGTAGTAATCAAAGATATCGATTTATCAGTTGGGACATTGAATGATGACATATCCCACTCAACTTCTGTCATATCATTTGAAACAAATATACCATTCTCAAATAATGTTGCCTTTAAGAAGAAGAATGCATAGAATACACCAAGAGATTGCAATACAGGATGTAATGAAACTCCTAAACAGACAGTCAAATAAGGTGGTAAATGGTTATATGATGGATGAACCATCTCTGGGAAATATTTCTCGTCTAATTTGTAACAATGATTAACAAAAGTTTTGAAAATAGCAAACGTTAACAGATGTGTTTGAATTGAAATATTTTTCAGTAGAAGAGATCGGTGATTCAATAGCACAAAACCGACTGAATAAAAAACAGTGATAATGTCTAGAATAGTCAAAATTAATCTCAGATCCCCAAATGTTAACTCAGATATTAAATCTGGATCTGTAGCATATTTGATGGGTTTCAATTCATCTTCTAAAAATTTTAAAAGAACTTGCCCATGTTCAACAACCTTAGGGGTACCTGTCTTCCTATAGAATTCACCAATCATTGGTCTGACTAAGAAAAGCCACCTTCTCATTTTACCAAAGAACGATTTCTCTTTTGTAAAATCTCTTAAATTTGGTTTCGTCGAAGACGGAAATCTTGGTCCATTTTGATTAGAAGGGCCAGGACTGTTATTCAGTAACAAAGATAAACCTTTCGGAATCGCACAATATTCAGCTCGTATATCATTTTTGTTTAAACCGAATTCGTTATTCATAACATCACCATACAGTGCTAAACTATCATCATCTTGATAATTAATATCATTAAATGTTTCGAGGTCAATATCCAATGGTTTCCCCATTCTTAATGAAAGTTCAAAGTCAAAATATAGTACCCAGGTCCATAAATTTTCGATATATTCACAATTACCTACCACCATCTCTCTATTTTTATAAATTTCCCTAATATTTAAATGTAAACCTAAAGTCTTTGCACTTGTAATCAATTGAGACATTACTACGATCAAACTTGATTCGTCACCTTTTTGAGCGAAACATGATATGTAGAATACTCGTTGCAATAAAAACTGTGCCCTTTCAATATAACTTGTCTTTGGAGACACCAAACCTGTCAAAAATGTAAATAATCTCATTATTTGAACAGGAATATTGTGTCTAAATTTTGTGAAAACCAATATCATTAAGATGACGGCAATCTTATAATAATTTTTTTTATCTGTCGGTTTTAATTGAATAATATTACCAACTCGATTTTGAATGAAACTAAACTCTAAATCGTAAAGGATTTTCTTTTTGTCTAAAAATGTGTTACTTTCATAAAGGTTTGAATTCTTTTCATCAAAGAAATCATTGATGTAACCCTTTATTGAATCATAATCAGGTAGACATGGTAATATATCATTTAGGATCGATACTGAATTACCTAGATCAAGTTCTAATAAACCAAGATCGTTACTTGTATTGGTCATATATTTTTTCTTCCAGTTATTTCTTTCTATTTTAATCTTTTTCCATAATTGGATATATTTATCTTTAAAACCCCAGTTATTCCTCATAATAAAAGTTCGTAACGAAGTAGGACCATACGATATGGTTCTACCATTATCCTTACATTGGATGTAGTAATAATTTCTGAATGGATTTGGTATCTGTTCATCAACAGTTGATCTTACACTTTCTGTTCTACCCTCACTGTTAGTAGCTGCGATACTATGCACAATATTCGGAACCTCTGCTGTAATATTATTCTCAAAGAATGAAAAGTTACTTGTAGTTGGACTTGCTTGTGTTACTGGAGAACCTGCTGTGTTATTATACAGTACCATCGTTGGGAACTGCATATTGGCCAATGAATCTCTCAAGGAGGCCGTAGAGTATTCTGCCGGTACTGGAGTAGTACTATTAGGTGTTCTTCCTTTTGTATTACTACCTTGTCTAGGTTTTGAATCATTTGATATATTATTAGTAGGACTACTCCCACAATTTGAATTATCTGCATAGATACATTCTGAGAGTTCTCTTGATTTACAACTTGAACAAATCGGTTTCTGTTGATCACACTTCAATTTACGTTTTCTACAGAATGAACATGATCTTATAGGTTTATGTCTCTTTGATTTTGGTTTCTTAACTTTTTGAGCATCTGTTACACTTTTCGGTGTGATATTTGGTATGGGTGGACTACCAGATCCTGACAATTTTGAGCCCTTACTATCCATCTTATTGTACAAATAATGTAATTTTTGATAGATATATAATCTTCAAACTAAAGCTATACTCTTTATATAGCCTTCTGTTCTTTAACTTGTGATTCAAGATCTAATTGTTTCTAAAATAAGCCTTTTCCGACTGAACTACGTAATAAGAAACTGAAAAAAAATTTGGTCATTTGAGATACCACTAACTTCCTTACAAAAGATATACATAGAGGATACACTGAGAGTCGAATTAGATGTGTCGATGAGACACTTGCTGTGTGTACATGATATGAGTCTATATCTATATAATTGTGAACGATATTACATTTCTTATAGTTACGACATTTTCAGCCATGTAATGCATGATGTGTCATACCTACCTGAATGACCAAAATTATTACTCATGCCTACATAATGATACGATTATATCTAGATAAAAATAAACCCTTACGGTTACAGATTCTGGACAGTTCAGTAGATACACGCCTAAATTTACGTAAATTGATATAATAGTATCGGCTGTCAGTGATAAGGCGTAATTTGCACGTGCAGTAAGCAAATTAACATTCTTGTCGATAAAGTTGATCAGAAGTGGAAAATTTCACTCGAGAACAGCATGAGTTGAATTCACTGTTCGAAACAGTTTCTGACTTTAAAAAGTAGTACCAGTGATATAATATATATTCCCCTCGTGAATTAATCCATATATAATACCTACTCATTAATATAAACATTGTACAACTATGGAAGATATTTCACAATCAAATGTTGCACGTACCGGTAGAGATAATCAAGTTTACTCAGACAGGACAGGTGCCAGGTTAGTTGCTGGCTGTGTATGTTTGAATAACGACCATACTAAAGTACTAATGATTAATTCATCTGCTGATAGAAATAAATGGATTATACCGAAAGGTGGTGTCGAGAATGATGAGGTTATGACTGATGAATTAGGTGAGCCAGATTATAGTAAGACAGCTATAAGAGAAACTTGGGAAGAGAGTGGCTGTTTAGGTGAAATAGTTAAGAAACTTGGGTTTGTTGAGGATATGAGACCTCCAAAGGAATGGAATAAAAATTTCAGAAATGAAGAACATAAAGATAATATTATTGTCAACCCACCAAGATCGGAGTTCCATATTTATCAAATGAATATAATTACTCTAAAGGATGATTTCCCAGAATCTAGGAAGAGAAATAGAAAGTTGGCAACCTTTGAAGAAGCTAAACAAGATCTTATCAGAGCAAAGAGACCTGAATTGTTAGAAGCTTTAACAAGATCCAGCATACTAAAAGAATGATATGTATTAGAGTTACATTCTCTATTTCTTTACTTACCTTCCAATTTATCATGTTAATACAATGCACATAATTGTTTTTTAGTACTTAGATGTTTTATATAGTTACGTAATCATTCGTTATTTATTTAGAACCACCTAGGAAACCAGACATCATATCTTGTAAGAAGTTAGATTGTCTTGGTGCTTGAATACCGAAATATTCTTGACCTAAAAATTCCAATTGAGGTTTGTATTTGTTTGAGATATCCTTGTAATGTTCTGATAATGTCTGGAATAATGATTTCTCTTTGGTCTGACATGCTAATATAAGTAGTTGCAAGAAATTTAGTTCAGACAAATTTTCGAAATAGAACATCTTGAAATCATCTTCTTGATTTGGAATACGTTTTGTCATAATTTCATATTTGATATCTGGATAAGTAGCTACCAATTTATTTAAAAAATTATCCCTAACTTCATTAGCAAATTTGATATTTGAAATGAATAAATAATTTAAAACTAATCTGCTAAAGAAATCTCCTACTATATCTAGATGTGTCTTACCATCTTCTTCTTCAACAGCTTCAGTAAACCAATCCCATATTAGCTCGAAATATCTGTTGACAGAATCGTGTGTACCTAGCATAAAATATCTTTCAGCTTCATATATGTGTTCACCTTCTAATAATTTTAAGGCAATAACGTTATGTAAATATGGATCACCAAATTTATAATCACTAAATTTTACAGACCAGTTATTCATACCAGTAACAACATCCTTCATATTTGGCTCGGTTGGTTCAACTAATACGAGTAATTGAATCAATCTACCGACTGAGTTATCATTAACAGTAATCTCAGCCAAATCATAAATCTCTAGAAGATAAAAGATAAGATCGGTACCAGAACCACCTTGTTTAGCCTTCAATAAGGATGAAGCACCTTGACTGACTAATTCAATAGCCAATTCGTAACTTTTAGCCCTTACATATCTATTAGCAATGGTTCTCAAAGTTTGATGTGCCTCATAGTAGTCACCTGCAGCAATTTTACTCTCGAAACGATGTAACGTTCTAGCTAATTTCTGTTGGATTGCGGTACCTGTAGTAGCAGCACTCATTATTGTTGTTCTTGTTAGTTTTTGGAATAACTTAATATCTGCCTATCACTATAAGGTAATTGACTCCAGGATAATTCCACAACCTGCTAATACCTCACTTCAACATCAACCTTATTATCAGATGTCACTGTGTGTTTGCTGTTCAACTCTGAAAGTTTTTCAGAATTGTTGTTCATAGCGTAAACGAAGACCGCAGCGGGAAGTTGAAGGGAAACCCGAAATTTGCAAGATTTTCCAACAGCGATCTAATAATACACAATACGACAGGAAGTTGACAGGAACCAGTAAGGATTAATATGATAATTAATGGGAGATCTTACTTTTGTATCGGATTTGTCTGTTGTTCTTTCATAATTTAAGACTCTTGAAGTTCAAATATTGAGTTGATAATCACAGAAACACATATAACGAAGAGGTTAAGTATGTCTGATGACGTGGTCGAAAACACAGCTGTTCATCTAATTAATGAAGACAAGGAATTCTCTCAGGAATTACCTTCATATTTCCAACAATGTTTGAAAGGTAGAGATATTGATCAAAACTATCATGTTATATCCGTCTTTGGGTCTCAATCCAGTGGTAAATCTACATTGTTGAACCTTTTATTCAATACCAAATTCGATACTATGGACGCTCATAATAAGAGACAACAAACTACTAAGGGTATCTGGTTATCTCATACTACAGAAGTCAACACAAATAAAGATACTCACACTAATCCAGATTCTGATATCTTTATCCTGGATGTAGAAGGTTCTGATGGTGCAGAACGTGGTGAGGATCAAGATTTTGAAAGAAAAGCTGCTTTGTTCGCAATCGCTGTCTCCGAAGTTATGATCATTAACTTATGGGAACAACAAATTGGTTTGTATCAAGGTAATAATATGGGCCTTTTGAAAACGGTATTCGAAGTTAATTTATCCCTATTTGGTAAAAATTCTAAACAATTAGAAGAATCTCAATCTCAAAAACATAAAATGTTACTTTTATTCGTTATTAGAGATCATGTTGGTGTTACACCATTAGAAAGTTTAAGTGAAACTTTGACTACCGAATTAGAAGCTGTATGGAAGGATTTAAGTAAACCTGCTAACTGTGAAAATTCCACTATTTATGATTTCTTCGATTTGAAATTCGTCGGATTAAGTCATAAGATTCTAAGAGCTGATAAATTTTTGGAAGATGTTAAGAATTTAGGTGACAATTTCTCTAATTCTGAAGACTCAGAAAAGTATTTATTTAAGCCACAGTACCATCACATGTTACCATTAGATGGTTGGACTATGTATTCAGCAAACTGCTGGGATCAAATTGAACACAATAAGGATCTAGATTTACCAACACAACAGATTTTGGTTGCTAGATTCAAGACTGATGAGATTATGAATGAGACCTTAGATAAATACTTTGAAAATTACGATTCAAAGGTCAAACCATTAATCTTAGAGAATGATAAGGAATCTCTAATCAAATTATTAGTTTCTATCAAAAATAAATGTACTGAAATGTATGATGATTTAGCTGGTCGTTACGCAAAACAAGTATACCTTGAAAATAGATTGAAATTACTATCAAAGATTAATGAAAAGTTCTACGGTACTATTGAGTTATTTATTAAGGGTATATCTACTGAATTAATCGATTCATTAAAGAAATCCTTGGCCGATAAAGATAACGAAAAGTTATCATTTAATGAAGTTTTATTACAAGTGTCAGATGATGTCACAAATAGTTTCAATGGTTTCATTAGGGGCTTTCAAAATGAAGATTTAATCAATGAGGATTCAATTAAAGAACTAACTTTGATATTCAATAAATTTTTAACTAAGAAACAAAATGAATTACGTGATATTCAAGTCAAGACAATAATTTCACAATTTAAAAAAAATATGAATTTCTCAATGAAGGATAACGTAATTTCATATTTATCTAACCCAACAGACGATGTTTGGGATAAAATTTTAAAATTCTTTAATGAAACAATGGATGAATTATTGAATCAATACAGAGTTACTACTGATGATGAAACTGAAAAGTCTTACGACTTCCAAGTTGGGTTTTCTACTGAGTTGAATGAAACGATATATAAAAGAGTACGTTATATTGCTTGGACAATACTTAATACCACTGTTCATGATTACCTGAATGAAGAAGCAGTTACTAGCATATTAAGAGATAGATTTGAAAATTCATTCAGATACGATGAACATGATACACCAATCTTATGGAAGGATGAAGCACAAATTGACAATGCCTTCAAGATTGCCAAGGAGAATGCATTAGAAATATTCGATGTACTATGTATTGCCAAGAGAGCTGACAATACAGAAATTATTCCAGACATTAGAGTCGAAGACGTTGAAGTTGAGGATGATCTAGGAATTTACCATTTAGAAAGATTTGCTCATATAATAAATGAGATTCAAAAGGAGAAAGTATTAAGACAATTTAGAAGACAAATCAATTTAAGTGCATTAGATGCTAAGAGATCAATGATTAGCACAACAACACACATTCCAATATGGATATATGCATTATTAGTAGTACTAGGTTGGAACGAATTCATGATGGTTCTAAGAAATCCATTATTGATTACTTTGATGTTACTTGGTGCAGTCGGTCTTTATTTTGTTAATAAATTCGATTTATGGGGTCCAGTATTAGCTGTTGTTAATAGTGCCGTAGGTGAAACTAGAACTACTATCAAGGATAAACTAAGGACATTCGTGTTGGATGAAGATGAATTAAAAATGAGAAACAAGAAACATGAACCAGAACAGTATGAAATGGATGACCTTAACGAAAAGACAGAAACAGTTGACGAAAAAGTTGATGTCACTGAACAGTGAATACCGTTTTAGGTTAACAAATTTTCTCATTTTGTGTTATTTATCCAGCAGTTATTTATTTTCCAACGGAGGAATTTATAAGATAAAATGTCTTCATTATTTTTCAGGACTTTAGTTTATTAGATAATTTACATCAATAACTAATATATATGTACTTCTTTATCTTTCTATAAAATTATTATATGACGTTTTTTATGCCATTTTCCCACTGTTGAATACAATATTGTAATTTATCCTGTTCCTCTGGGTTCCTTTTGATAAAAAAATGCTCTAATATATCACTCCAGAACTGTTGAAATATAGTTAAAGTGGAAATATCTTTCGGTTTGGCTGTAAGCTGTACTGGCAAAAGTTTCCAACTATCTTTCTGAAGCCTTCCTCCTCTAAAATATTCTGAGAAAACAGATAGCCAATATTTGTGCACACATCTAGATACATCTGTAAGACTTTTGAGTGTGGTAAGATCGAAGTCTAAAAACTCAATAGTATCCCCATATTCATCACGCATTATATAATCGATGGACTCTAAAACAGCTGTAACGATTTCCTGGAAAATACCATCCGAAGCTTCATCAAATGTATATTTCTTATCTCTCTCGTCACCATTGTTTTGACTCGTTGCTATTACAGGCACTGTCATACCCACCTGAGGTGCATTCATAGAACCGTACCTGAAAGCATTCTCTTCAAATGCAGTCTTGGCAATAAGCTCACCAGTCATTCCGTCTCTATATGAAACAGTAAGAATGTCATCTGTCAATGCCTTCAAACACAAGTTCTTGTCATTTGATAGTAATATTACAAAACAATTTTTTCTTTCCTTAAAATATATGCAACAGTCAAGAATAGCATCATCCTTAACAACATTAATATCCATTCTTTGAGTCAATTTCTGACCAATTACACCGCTATTCATATTTGCCAAATGGCTGTAGATCCATCTATTGCCTTTTCGTGCAGCTTCTCCTACATCTCGTGTGGTCTTTAATGCAAGGTTCTTCTTTTCTGAAACTGTGTTTCCGTTCTTCAACCCATCTAATTCTCTTATTGTGTACCTAGGTATCATGATTGCATGGTGATATATCGAAAATAATGCCCTTAGTTCTTCGAGAATGTCAAGATGAGATATAATAAAATTCGTATCTACAACGAATAGTGTGGTAACCCTGGGGATCTTATCTGCTTGAACATTTACATTAGTACCTCCATAAGTAACGTTGTGATTTTCAGTAAAGTCTGGTTGGAAACTATTATCTACGGTATCCAATATCATCTCTACGTCTTCATCATCAGTTATATTTTGGACAGGTTCCTCGACCTCTACAACTTCTTCCATCTTCTTATCATCTTCCATACTAATATTGTGTAGATTTGTGGTAGTCGGTTCAATTCTCTTAGTTATCTCATTCTTGTCAGACTTAGAAGGTGTTGATTCAACGTGTAAAAATTCATCTAAATCACTTAACGAATATTTATGTTTACCGCCAACAGCTGGACCTGATCCACCTCTCTTGTGCCTCTGTTTATGTTTCCTTGTACTTTGTTCACTATTGTTATTACCATGGACTGATTCTAGAACCATTATCAATGGCGTGCTAACTTCTTCCATCGATATGTCTTGTGCTGTGTATTATGTCTTGTTATGAATTTGCCTTATTGAGTTTTCCAATTTTAATAAGGGCTCATAAGATCGGCTCCAATTTTTAACCGCTCGAGTAACAACAAGCAAAATGTAGTACATAAAGAGCTGAACACATGCGAAACATATAGTATTATCATTCTATAAATTTACGTAATATCATATATAATTAATGGTTGATAAGATGTCACCAACCAGTAGCGATTTCTTTTCTATCTGTTCTAACGGAATCACATCTACACAATACTTGAGCATTTCTTCGATGGAATCTTCTGCCAATTCCATTTCTGAAATTGATATACCTTCAAGGAGCATCGAACACAGAGAGGCCAATGATGATCTCACTACAGGTGGTAAGTTAGGTCTAATAATAAGGTCTCTGGTGTCTTTAGATGGTATCGTTCTTTTAGCGGCGTTTTTACGAGCCCTTATATCTTGTAATAACTGTGATTTTTCTTGAAGGGGTTCCCATAAATCTATAAACCTTTTGATAATAAAATCACCAGAATAGTGTATCATTTCTTCAAGACAGTGACATGCTGAATTAACAACTGCATAATCGTTGTCGTACATACATTCGACAATTGCGTCCCAAGTTTGAGCTATCTGAGGAAGCATCGAATTGTATTGCGTAAACAACAATGACACAACCAATGCATTCACGTCTAAGATTTGAACTCGTAATTGTTTAGAATTATGTTTTAAAAGTCGATCACCATATGCAAATATCTGTAATAATACCTTATATGATTCCTTTGGAATTGGTGAAACCCATTTATCTTCATCATGATCTCCTGGAATACCGTCTTTGCCATGATCATCCATAGCTGTATCTTCATCACCTTCACCATCATCCTCATCATCACTATCTGGATTCATATCCTTCAATTTTTTGTCGAAATACTCTTGAAAGTTGGTAGATTCACCATCCTTTATATCAAGGTCCATATCCCCATTAAGCAAGCTTATATCACTAAATTCCTGATCTAGTGCACTTGATAATTGTTCGAAATTAATCATTCCCCATGGTGCAAAACTTGAAGCAGTGATATGCTCATCACTTAATAGTTTTATATCATTCTCCAAGTAAGCGTGTTTCATTTCAATCACTACTACTTTGAACAATTGGAAGAATTGTAAACAGAGTTCAGCGTAACCGTGATAGAAGTCAATCATCTTGAAAATTGTCTCGAGGATATCCCTGAAGGATTCAATTGCTTTATACCCTGCGATCCGGTATATAACAGTCAATACTGTACACACTCTATTTGTTAACCCTTTGTTCAACTTAATGGAAACAGTATCAATTAAATAATCCATATTCTCCAATATCAAAGTCTTAACATCACCATCATATAATTCGTTTGCAATTGTGATTGAGCAATCTTGAGCAGTTTGTCTAACCGCAGTCGAGTTTGAAGCTAAACTATCGATGACAATATATAGATAATCTATCAAATCATCTTTGAATTCTTTCTTCATTATATTTGATACTGTTTGAGTTATTGACAAAACTGTACATAACCCAGTTTCGTTCTCTTTACTTATTCCTTGACCTTCTGCGATTTCAACAATATCGTTCCCTAAATCATGACTAAACTGGAGGGTCATATAACATGCTTCATTCAAGTCATCAGATAAACCCATAATACTATTGTCATCAAATGAAATATATTGTTCAATATCGTTGTTTTCATCTGTTGGCTGTGATATTGTTCCTCTCAATAAAGATCCAAGAACCCATAATATGATTGTCCTATGCATTAATTGGACCTCGTCTGGATCGAAATTTGATACCAGAGAACCTATTACATGTGATAGTTGGTCTCTTTTATACAAACTTTTACCAGCGTGTTCTAACAATTGTTTTAAACTAGTTTCTGTTTCTCTCGTCAGTTTATGGAATATTTTGGCATTAGACTCTGAAACCTTTGAAAGATCGAATTTACTTGAAATTGTCATGCTATTTGATTGTTCTGTAATTTTCTCAGTATTTCCTAGAGGTGATAGTTTATTTGGTTCATTTTGTGAATTCAAACAATCTATAATAGTATTTATCGTAGATACAACCATGTCGATATCCATATCATTATCAGAAAATTTCGTTAATGCAAAATCTAATATCTTTATGTCCTTTGCTGTATCGAATTGAATATTAGTATGTAGTTTCTGTAACGAGTTATTAATTTCTTGCTTTACCAAGGGCATGTTTTGGGTTAGTAATGATTGTGGATCATCTTCTAACTCTAAGAGAACAGATAGCAATAATTGTTTACATACCAATAATGTTTTTGAACAGTGTGTAAGAATTGTCGACGAGAATTTTATTAAAGCTTTCTTTATGGAAGGATTATCACGTTTCAACAATCTTGGTATAATGGCTTGTAACGCTATTTTCACTTGAGCTGAAGTTGCCTTCAGCCAACTTGTAGTTCTATGTTTCTTACCAGAACTATATTTATCATCAATGACAATAACAGAATCATCAAATTTCTTAATTTCACCCGTGGATTCTACTATATCAGTAATATCTTGAATTACATCAATTTGAGCATTCAATTCAATGTCATCGTATACAATTGTAATAAGGGACTCCAACAGTTCTAGAGCCTGTATAACTACTTTAAAATTTACACTTCTTCCTGGGATTACTAATAATTTAGAGATTGCAGATACGTTACCAGGTAAAATATATGATAAAGTTTCACCGTCCCTAACTATATTATTGTACAATATTGTTAAAGTTTGTAAACAGTCCAGTTGCAAATCTGGGTATTGTGTAGAATTCTGTAAAATGTTCAATAGAGTTGTAATAGAATGAGCCATTGGTTGCATAGTTCTATTTGGAATACTAAAGAAATTATTACTGTATGATTGAACCTTTATCGATTTCATGAAATATTTGAGTACTTGAACCGATGCCTCTTTGAATTCCAATGGTTTCTTATTCAATTCATCTTCCTTCTGAGATGGGTTTAGTAAGTAAGTAACTAATGGGAATAATTGGAGACTTAATTTCTCAGGGAATGTACCATCTTTATTCCATGCTAACTTTAACAAATGCGATATGATTGATAATATATATCTAGTTGCAGATTCTGAAGCGGATTCCTGTTTTAATATACTTGCAATTGGAACGAAGACGTAGTCTGCAATTTGAGACGATACCTCAGGTACATTTCTATTTATTAAATCTTGTAATTTATCATTAACTTCTTTAAGTGCAATAACTAATTCATTACTATTTGGATCAAATGCAGAATGTGGTAAAAATGCAATTTTGGATAAGTTAACACATGGTTCCCTTAACAAATCAAACTCTGACATTGTGTTATATTATAATCTGCATACGTACAAATGTATAATAGATATTGATCTTAGATCTTATAAATAAGTATCTTCTTTTTCGAAGTGAAGTGTAGTTTTTAACACCGTTTAAGCTAACTAGGTTTCCAACTTACCGATGAGTTACAACTTATGTAAATAAACAAATACAGAGATAGTAATATTAGAAAAATTATTTAATAGAATTTGTATTAAATTTAAAGATATGATATAAATATGATATAAATATAAAAATTAAATATATGTCAATATATGTACATCAAATTTCATTTATAAAAACAACAATAATAACCCCACGAAATAGAAATAATTCCATATTTATAATCTTGCATAATATTAATATTTCTTGATTGTACTTATTAGAAAATCATGAAATTTATCACATTCCTATTCTTGTTTTAAAATTCTTCCAATCCATTGATATCTTCTATTTTTGAAATAAAACTTATTGCATTCAACTTCCAAGAGTAACATACATTAGTCAATGCAAAAGAGAGAATATATTCTTGCTATTCCGAAGAATGCACAAAGATAACTTCAATCATCGATGCTAAACCATTCCTTTAATTCGAAATAAAAGAAACCAATCTCAATTGCACGAACAGTGTTCTAGAGGTTAGTTGAGAAAATAAAAAAGCATTTAAAAAAATATCATAATAAGATAAATGAACCCATAATAGAAGAAGCTAAAAAGGCAGTAATAGAAATTTGTAAAATTGATATTCGGAAGTGGTGAATAATCAAAGAAATAAAAATGAGGCAAAAGGATAAAAATTATAACTATTCATGTAAAAGTAGCAGCTGAATAGAAAGAAAACCAAATGATATATTATCGATATATATCAATCAATGATATCATTCATATCACCATAAAAAAAAAAGCGAAAGAAAGAAAAGTAGCTATAGAAAACATAGAAAAGAAAGATAAAATATTCTTCTCCTGTTAACGTAAACGACGAGCTTCACGTTCGGATTCCATTAGGACTAAGATGTCATTTTCTCTAACTGGACCCTTAACGTTTCTGACAATAGTTCTAGTAGTATCTTCTAAGAATTCAACACGAACTTGGGTGACACCACCACGAGAACCGGTACGGCCTAGAACCTTGATAACTTTAGCTAGAGTAACTGGGGTTTTGGTATCCATTGTGTTTTTAATAAATGAGTTTGAATTTGTTTGTGAGACAGTATCTAAAACAATCGACACTTCTCTGAGACTGAGGTCCCCAAAATATACAACAACAAGAAGTAACAGTTCTTTATCAACAAAAGTTGTTGCAATTGGAAAATTTTTCACTTTTCGTCGTCGTCGCAACTTTCCCAAATGCGCACCGCTGTGGAATCGGGGCATCAAAATACTGAAAATTCTGTGCGTCTGTCATTTCGTACGGGTAAAAGATTTTTCTATCTGTGGTTATCGTAACTCATCACAGAGGAACAGACACCTTTATCAACGATGATTGATGTGACAGATGACAAAGCACAGATATCCAAGATATATTTCTTTTTTGGGATCAGGATCGGTTTAGAATAGTGGTGTGAATACAACAGTGTCAATACGTCCGTAAACAAATAAAAAGGAAAGTCGTCCGTTTAAGATGTCATCTGTTGAAGAATTGACTGCTT
>JAXQGP010000308.1:0-24861 GCA_037040125.1 Kazachstania sp. M6911
CACAAGTACGGTAGATTCAACAAAACCAAGAAATCTAAGAAGCCAGCTTCTTCCGGTACTCACAAGTACGGTAGATTCAACAAAACCAAGAAATCTAAGAAGCCAGCTTCTTCCGGTACTCACAAGTACGGTAGATTCAACAAAACCAAGAAATCTAAGAAGCCAGCTTCTTCCGGTACTCACAAGTACGGTAGATTTAACAAAACCAAGAAATCTAAGAAACCAGCTTCCTCCGGTACTCACAAGTACGGTAGATTTAACAAGACTAAGAAGTCTAAGAAGCCAGCTACTTCTGGTACTCACAAGTATGGTAAGTTTAACAAGACTAAGCATCACTCTACTTTAAGTGGTCTACCACAAGTTAAGCATGCTAATGCTGCTTCTCCACAACAAGTCAACTCTTTCCAATTGTTTGGTTTAACAGCTGTCTCTGCTTTTGTTACTGGTGCTCTATTATTACTATGAATATAGTTTACTCTCATGTAGATACCTATCAGTTTCCCATTAAAATCATCCTTTTTTTTTATACCCTCTATTAACAAGAAGTATTTCTTGACAAAGAAATTATTTCTAACTCAACCCAAGAAAAAATAAACATTTAAAAAATAAAAAACCAATCCCATCTTTGAAGTACAGAATATATTGTGTGTAACAGGTTAATTAATCTCTTTTTTTATTCGTGTGTGTGTGATTTTTGATGCGAATTATAAAAACTCATTTTTTTACTCCTAATTTTTACTTTAAACATAAACTATGTTTTATCCCAAATTTTTTATTTTTATTTCAATCCATTTTTTCTCAAATTCGTTATAATAGATGAAATCTTATAGAATGTGCAAACGATTGATTGAATCGTTTTAAAAAAAAAATATTTCAATTTTTAATATACCCTTAATGAAGCATTTGAAAACAAACGATTTAATATACTTTTACTTTTCTTCCCATTTTTTAATTAATAATTACTGACATTTAAATTGCGGTATTTCTAAAAAGAAACATTATTGATAAAGTACATAATAACGACAATTTTAAACTGGTATAATAAAAAATAATTATCTTTATTGATTTTACTATATGTTCGAAACAACTCCGAGAAATATATCTCTAATACAAGTCATTATTTCCTTCAAATTGTGTGTACCCCGAAGGTAATGATGAATAGAGTTACTTTCCCAACAAGTTTGATTACAATCCTTTTTCCATTATTTTGTGTGTAAATTAATTTTTGTGATAATGGAAAAGGATTTTTCAAGAACATCGTACTGGTTTATTAATGTATATTTATCGATATATGAATTCGGTTAACTTACCGGACTTATTTGTCCTTATATAACTTTAAATAAATATTAATTTATTAATAAATATTGATTCATGTTGTCAAAATCGTTGTTTAATTCTACAGCTGGAAGAGAGTTAGTTGTTTGTTCGTAAAATTACCCTGGATCAGTTCGTATGACGTGATATTTTTTAACAATTTTCACTCAGCGAGGAAAACAGTAGTGAAATTTTTTCTGTTTTTTTCATTATCTTTGGTGGTGGGAAATGGCGTTGGATAATTGTGAGAAGTTCGTGAGGGAGAAGCATCGTTTGCAAAAAATAATGAAAGGTTGTTATGTATGGGATGCAATTGAACAAAGGAACTAGAGTATTAGATTCAGAAATAGTGTATTTCGATTAAGAAACATCGACAGATAATTATTTGAAAGAGGTGTTTTCTATTGAACAGTTGTGAATTTTAATACATTACGATAGGTATTTGATTATTTATTTTGTGATTTTAATTAATTTTACAATATCTTTCAGCGGTTAGTGAAATTTTAAGGATTTATTTTCTAATATCGAATTAATAATATATATTTTTATTCCTGAATAGAAAAATAATATAACCACATATTATTTAATAATGGAAAACGAATCAAGTACTAATAAGTTTGTTCCAGAATACAGACGTACAAATTTTAAAAATAAAAGTAGATTTACTGCAGATGAATTACGTCGTAGAAGAGATACTCAACAAGTTGAATTAAGAAAGGCTAAAAGAGATGAAGTATTAGCTAAGAGAAGAAATTTTGTTCCTCCAACAACAGGTGATGATTCAGAAGATGAAGAAGATAATTTAGATGCTGATCAACAATTTTATACTCAATTACAACAGGAATTACCACAAATGATTAAACAAATTCAATCTAATGATATGCAAGAACAATTAAGTGCAACTATTAAATTTAGACAAATTCTTTCAAGAGAATATCGTCCACCAATTGACGTTGTTATTGAATCTGGTGTAGTTCCAACTTTAGTACAATTTATGGATCAAAATCAACCGGAAATGTTACAATTAGAAGCTGCTTGGGCTTTAACTAATATCGCTTCTGGTACTTCAGAACAAACTAAATATGTTGTTGATTCAGGTGCTGTTCCTTTATTCATTCAATTATTATATACTGGTTCTGTCGAAGTTCAAGAACAAGCTATTTGGGCTTTAGGTAATGTTGCTGGTGATTCCACCAGTTATAGAGATTATGTCTTACAATGTGGTGCTATGGAACCAATTTTAAATCTTTTCGAATCAACAAAGACATCATTAATTAGAACCGCTACATGGACTTTATCTAATCTTTGTAGAGGTAAAAAACCACAACCAGATTGGAGTATTGTCTCTACTGCCTTGCCAACTTTATCTAAATTGATTTATTCATTAGATGATGAAACTTTAGTAGACGCATGTTGGGCAATCTCTTATTTATCTGATGGTCCACCAGAAGCTATTGAAGCTGTTATTCAAGCTAGAATTCCAAAGAAATTAGTTGAATTATTAAATAATGCTTCTACTATGGTTCAAACACCTGCTTTACGTGCCGTTGGTAATATTGTTACAGGTAATGATTTACAAACTCAAGTTATCATTAATTGTGGTGTCTTAGGTGCTTTAAGAAATTTATTAAGTTCTCAAAAGGAATCTATTAAGAAAGAAGCTTGTTGGACAATTTCAAATATTACTGCAGGTAATGCTGAACAAATTCAAGCTGTTGTTGATGCTAATGTCGTTCCTGCTTTAGTTAATATTTTAAAGACAGCAGATTATAAAACCCAAAAGGAAGCATGTTGGGCTATCTCTAATGCATCCTCTGGTGGTTTACAAAAACCTGAAATTATTAGATATTTGGTTCAACAAGATTGTATAAAGCCATTATGTGATCTATTGGAAATTGCTGATAATAGAATCATAGAGGTTTCTCTAGATGCATTAGAAAATTTCTTAAAGGTAGGTGAAAAGGATAAAGAAGCTCGTGGTTTAGCTGTTAATGAAAATGCTGATTTAATTGAAAAAGCTGGTGGTATGGAAAAAATCTTCAATTGTCAACAAAATCAAAATGATAAAATTTATAATAAAGCATTTAACATTATTGAAACTTATTTCGGTGAAGATGATGAAGCGGTTGATGAAAGTATGGCTCCAGAAACAAGTGGTAACACTTTCGGTTTCGGTTCAAACGTTAACCAACAATTCAATTTCAACTAAGAAACTTCTTTTTTGTCGGATATGAAGATTAATGTAAAACAAAAATACCATTGAAAAAGAAAAAAGAAAAATATATGTATATATCTATATACGTAATTATATATAATATCAATATCATAAAGGAAAAAAAAAGTATCAAAAGCAAGTTGGTAATAATGTTATCTTTTCTGATCATCTTTGTCTGGGCGTCAATCACAAAAGTTTATTAACTTCCTTTGAGGTCCGATCATTTTATAGCGCGCGAAGTTTGTTGATACTTTGTAACAAAATAATCTGATGAAGTCCCTTTGTTCAAACTATAAACAATAAAATTTAAGAAATGGATTGACGAAGTTCAATTGATTACTTAATTATCAGTAAATAACTCAATTGAAAAATTTTAACCTAGATTGCTACTTATTTATTTAAGAATACGAAATTGACTAACAATTTGGTATAGCTATTCATAGACAGCATTTCACATATATTTTGGCGTTTACAGACCCGTTAAAGTTTGTATATTTGTATTATTAAACTGATAAATTGAAATAAATATTTTATGGATGAACAACACTCGATTTAGCGCATCTAATAAAATACCAGATGTTTATAGACCATCAGAATCGGAACGATTACAAGCTGCAAGAAATAATGAAAAATTAAGAGGTATTCAAGAGAAGAGACGTTCACAAAATCTTCCTAAAAACTTTGATTATGAAGAGTTTAGAGGAAAAAAGGAAAATTATTCTAATGAAGAAAATAATAATGTAAAATACAACTTTGACAAAGTTGAGAAACCGATTCCAAAGTTTGAAAATAATAAGAATGATGAGAATCATTCAGATGTAAATGTCAATATATCGAAGGTACGTAACGTGTCTCCCTTCTACGATAAGTCAAAAGTTACTTTAAAGCAACAATATCATGAGGAGGAGGACGAAGAGGGAGATGATCCATTATCATATCCACCACGAGTAATGACACCGAAATCTCTGTTGGAATCCAGAGGTATCTCATCGTCAGGGTATGGTTATGATTCATCGGAAATGGCATTTAAACCTGAGCAAGTACAATGGAATGCATCGGATAATCTTAAACAGGGTACTCTCAGGAACAGAAGGCAATTCTCGGGAGCTCGTACATTACGCAAAAATCTGGGTGATCCACTTCCATTACCATATTTAAAGAATGAGGAATCAAATGAAAAACCAAAATATGATAACTTAAGAGTTTTAACAAAAGGAGAATTAGAAAATAAAAGTGAATATTTTAATAACAAATTTAAACAACTATTGAGCCAAGACAAAATAAATATTGCAAAACGATTGAGGCAATTAAGTCGTACTGTGAAGCATGAAGAAAACGTTCCGGTATATAGACAACCACCTAAAAACGAAGATAACCAATACTCGGCGAATAATATACGGCATTCAGATTCTAATCCTGAAAACACTCATAAATTATCGAGAGATTCGTCTTTGAGGTATGTCAGTAATGAAGATAGTAAAGAACTAGATTCAGGAAATTCGGATACAAACTTAAAAACAACTATTGTTGTGGATGAGTTGGTGCTGTTAGAGCTACAACGAACTTTAGATATGAATGGAGAGAAATTAGATATAATGATAAATTTGTTGAAGGACTACAGGCCTGGTTCTTCCAGGAAGACAATGGCCACCATAGGTCCTTTCCAGATACAAGCACTAATAAGGACAATATGTTTTATAATGATATTACTTGTATTATTGTATATGTTTTATGTATCATATGGTGTGTATAAATTTTCACCATATATGTAACTATTTAATAATATCATTATTGTATTAATATTTACAAATCTATCTACAATTTTTGGGAGGTTGTTCGTATTTATTTATTATGCCACCCTAGTCATTAAAGTCATTTTCGGTAGGTCTCCCATTTTCACTATTCATATATGTATCAATTGCAAGAGAAAAAGCAGCAAAACCTGCACAACCAACCAATGCAGCCTGAGGTCCATTTCTATATGCTAATCCACCACCTGTAAGACACCCGGCCCATAAACCATTGTAAATATCACTTTTAGCACGAACGGATTCCACTACACATTCAACCCCTGCGTATATCAACCCCATATAACCGAAATTTTTAGCACTGGAATAAGATCTTTTACCCATGTCTGCAAATTGTAACTTAATTTGTTGTGCCATTGGTATCTCTGCAATTTTTCCCACATTTGATAATGGTGTATGTAATGGTGTATCGTAAGCCATTGATGCCATAAAAAGACCCAAGACACCACCCAGACTGAAACCTGTTACACCACTAATTACAGTTTTACCAGGACATGATGACATAAACTGAATCATCAATTCTGCGCCTCTTTCACTTTGTTCCACTTGATTCAATTCTCTAAATGGTTTACTTGACGCAGGCGCCATGGTGTGTTCCAATCCAAACCCATTGAACCCCATTTCTTTTTTATTTAGTTTATATATCTTAGGTTCTCGGTGTTTTCGAGTAATTGAATAGTTGTGTGAGAAGTATGTTGTTAGTTTATTATATACAGCGAGATGAGATGAGCTTGCCTATAGGATCTACGATGACACATCAGTCTTCCATTGCTTTTTTCGATTTTATCCGATTACAATTTCTCCGCGGTAGATCAAAAAATTTGACATTTGAAAGGGTTCTATTATTTTCATGTTTGATTATCAGCATATGATGAAGAGGTTTAGAAACTGATATAGATAAATTATTGTTGTTTAAGGTTAAGAGACTAGAGTGGAATAAATTATTCAATGAATATAAGTAAAACATCTTTTTACCCGCTGCCTTGGCGAATATCGTCTTAAAGGAGAAATGATCTGTTTAGTATATAATAACCACTATATATTCGTAAATGCATATAATCATATATATGTTGTAGTTATTTGGTAAATTTTAAGAGAAGTTTATTATGAATAACTTGATAAATATTCAGTTATTTGTAGATTTCAAAAAAGTTATGTGGTTATATTCTACTGTTTGACATTTCTCGATACTTACCAAACATTAAAAATTTAAATATCTTCAAAAAAACAAAATTCTGAAAAAAGGAAACAAAATTCAAGAGAGAAAAGAAGAGCTTGAGAAGCACAGTAATCATCCTGACAGGAGATATTAAAGACATTTATACGAATGATTCGGTAGAATCAAATAATTAATGAATGGAATAGACGCTGAAGTTATTGCTAGATATGATTTTCATGAACCGAATTCAAGAAAGTTACGGAATAATGGACATGAAGAAATCAGAAATTTAGACAATGGAAATGGTTTAAAAACTGAGTCTACCGTGACGTTAAATAAGACGCATTCTAGACCAACTATATGTCAAGATATTTATTGGTCTTCTGATGGTAATTCAATTGTTTCTGTCACAGATGATCATGTTGTAAGAAGGTATACTATCGAAGAGGGCATTAATGGAAAAAGATCGTTAACCTTAACCAACGAACTATCAAGAAGCGGTTCAATTGTATCATCCACACTAATTCCTAATGAAGATAAAATAAATGAAGATGCATGCAGGATACTGATAGGATCAAAACAACTACCAATACAAATATATTCATTAAATTCAAAAGATACGGAGTTAAGTAACACTACTAAGAAACCAGCTCCAATATATTCATACAATACAATGAATCCACAAAATGAAATATACGAGACACCATATAGTATATCATATGAATCACCAAATAGTTTCTTTGTGGGATCGATTAGAAATTCAGTATCATTATTCGATATTAATCGTAGAGAACCGATATGGAATATAAGATCAGATAAAATTAAATGTGGTGGGAATAAAGGTGCGTATAAAGCAATTGTATCATGTTTTGAAGAATCGTGTGGTGGGGTTAATAGTCAGAATTATTTACGTAGCAAATTATTTGGTACTTATAAAAATGAAATATATCAATTTGATACAAGAGTTAAAAAAGCTACAATGCAAATGGTTCAACCTAATGATAATAGAGGTAGTGGTATATATCAGTTATTGAAAAGTGAGAATGAATTATATTTGTATGTTTTAAAGAGACAATGTGATCATATAATGATATATGATTCCAGAAATTTTGGGAAGCCAATAAGCAAACTAAGTTTAACATATAAGATTAAAAATCAAAAGATGAAGGCTAATATATCAGATTTCAATGGGTTATCGATTGGTGATAACAATGGTAATATATTAAACTGGGAGCGAAGTTTAATCGAGTCTGGAGGTATTTCAAGAAATCGTACCACCAGCGAGACAGAATTGAAATCTTTGCTACCGACTTCCGTTACTAAACTGCCACTTGTAATTAGTGATAAGGATTCTACTGAAGAAATGCGAATAAATACCATTAAACAAAACCCAGTCTATTTAGACCAAACGATTGTGTCATACTCTCCAGACAAGAACGGCGAGACACATTTGACTGAAGGCAGATCCGGTATCTGTTTAATAGATACTCCATAAATACTCACTAGACACGCTACTAACTTATATATATATTCATCATATAAAATTTTATAAAATGAAACGATTACTGACGCTGACACTCATAATTCTAAGATTTCGATCCGATATCGCTTTGCACGAGGTGTTGACTATCAAAATATTCTTTCAAAACACAGATACTACCGTAGAAACTACATTACCTGTTATAATTCCCATCAGATTCCCAGTCTCTGTCTGATTACTGCAGCCATTATTATTCGGTGGAACAAAGACAGCAAATCCTTCTCTCTATCCCTGCACAACTTACGTACTCAGCTACGAATGGCTTTTCAGCAAGAAAATTTTTTGCGAATTTGCAAAAATGAAAAATTTTGTGATTTTGGAAAATTTATTTTTCTGTTTGTCTTAGAGAGACGAGGTGGGAAACGGGTCCGAAAGGCGATGGATGGTTCGAACAGGCGATACTTTGATCACTAAATATACGTAGTTAAGAACCGATTTGATAGTTTCTTTATGGTCATCGCAAGAACTAATATCTCCAAATCATTAAATAGATAGTTAACAACTGACTTAATCTATAAGTATCATTTCTATATTAAGATACGTATATAGATTATTAAACCTTTTTTAATTGATAGTCGTCAAAATATTAGTTTGCTGCATCAACTAGTACATTCTAAATCAAGGTTATTCTCATCGAGACAAAAGAATTAAATCGGGAAACGATATTTGAGAATTAAGGAAGATAATTTACATCGCAGATACTATAATATTACAAATATTATCGATTATTGATATTACAAAGAACTAGTTTACTTACAGGAATTTTTAATTTGCCTATAACTTTTATTTGTTTCTTTTTATTTACCCACATTTTTTCATTGTGTCCATCCTGCAAATCTGAAAAAGAAATCAAGAAGATACCTATTAGAAAAGAACCTATCATTATATTACCTTTCTTTTAAAAATAAGATATAGTACGTTCACTTATTTGAAACTTATATCAGAAATAGCAATATATTCATTGAAATAATAATTTAACAATTCTCATTACCAATCTCATTTTAAATGACTACTCAAGAGAATATTAAACCATTAGTTGAAAGAATATTAAATAATCCTTTAAATTTTAAATTAGCTAGTTCAAAGAATGGTTCACATAATCAAAAATCAATTAAATCATCAGAATTATTGAAAAATCCATCGTTTATTGTAATTAAAGCTAGTAATACAAAACAAAACAATAATAAAATTAATAAAAAGGATACAATTATAACAAATAGTGAATTAGATTCCAATAATAATTCAAAATCAAATAAAAGGAAAAAGGATAAGAACAAACCTTCATCAATGGCTGAAGCTTTAGTTATGTACGCGGCGGCTAGTTCAACTAGTAATGATGATCAGGATAATAATACAACTACAAATAAAATGAAATCAACAGAGACACAAGATATGGAATCATCTCATATTGAACAAAAAGAAGTAGAAGAACAAGAAACTGACTCTAAAGGAGATGATAATAATACAAGCAGTGATGATGTATTCCATGAAGCAAAAGAATATATGTCTTCTAATAGTGAAAGTGCAGCACAGTCTGAAAGCGATAACGAAGTAGAAGATGATGATAATGAAAATGAGACCGAGGTAGCTAATAATAAACCTGAAGATATTCAAACATATAATGATGAAGATCTAGGGGAAGATTTAGGAGAGGACATTGGAGAAGATCTTGGAGAATTATTAGATTTACCAACTGAACCAGAAGAAGAAAGTTCTCCAGAAGTAGAAAATGCTGTTGAACAAGAAGATAGCGAAGAGGACGCTGATTTCAACTTGGATGAACAAAATGAACAAGAATCAGAGGAGTCAGAGGAAGATGAGCCGATGGAAGAGACAATATCAACCAAAAATATCAATAAGGAAGAAACATCAAGCCATGATGAACAAGTAAATGATGAAGAATTAGATATATCTGATAGTGAAAAACGTGCTTTATATGATGAATCGATAGAATATGAAAGAACTAAAGAAGAAAATGCACAACTTAAAAAGTTTAAATTGGATATTACGATGCGTGATTCAATTCATCCAAAGAAACAAGCTAAAAGTGAAGAAAATGACAGTCAGAACGGTACTGCTGAAACAAAAACCAACGAAGAAGAAAATACCGACAACGAAAACAATAGCGATGAAGAAGGTGAAGATGAATTAAAACATAAATCGCCATCAGCTAATAGATCTCCTACCCCACCAGCTACAACCTCTGATATTAACAATTTCTACAAATTTAATGAAGAACCATCAGATCAAGGTTCCATACTTCCATCAAATATTGTTAAGAATTGGGGACCTGAATTATCTACTTTAAAGCCTCGTGGTTTATTGAATCATGGTGTCACCTGTTATACAAATGCAGCTGTTCAAGCAATGCTACATATTCCAGCTATTCAACATTATTTGATAGATATTCTAAATGGTAAATACAAAAGTACATTAAAACAAAACTCGGTATCAGAAATATTTGCTGAGACAAGTAGGAAAATGTGGTTGCCAAACGAAAGAAACAAAAAGAAAATGAGTGGTGCAGGATATTTTGATCCGAAGAGATTAATATCTAGACTTGAAGATATCAATTTCTCAATGAGTGAATGGCAACAAGAAGATTCCCACGAATATTTTATGTCGCTAATGTCAAGATTACAAGAGGATTCTGTTCCTCCTGGTCACAAATTAACAGAATCTATAATATATGATATATTTGGTGGTCTTTTAAAACAACGTGTTACATGTAAATCATGTGGTGAAGTATCGACAACAGAACAACCATTCTATGATTTATCTCTTCATTTGAAGGGTAAGAAGATGGCATCCCAAACACCGGAAACTGATACATCGTCAAATGGAAAATCTAAGGAAGGTTCTAAATCTCCAGCGAAGATAACCCCACCACAGAATGATGAAAATGGACAAGCTGTTAATCGTCGTTTCTCCATTGAAAAATCTATCAAGGATTTCTTTAATCCAGAATTAATTAAGATTGATAATGAACATAAAGGTTATGTTTGTGAAAAATGTCACAAAACTACTAATGCGGTTAAACGTAACACTATTATGAGAGCACCTGAAACATTATTAGTTCATCTAAAGAAATTTAGATTTAATGGTACATCTTCTTCTAAGATGAAGCAAGCTGTTTCATACCCAATGTTTATGGATTTAACAGAGTATTGCGATACTGAAGGTATTCCATCTGGTAAGAAACTTTTACCTGTCAAATATCAATTAATATCTGCTGTTGTCCATGAAGGTCGTTCTTTATCTTCTGGTCATTATGTTGCACATTGTAAACAACCTGATGGTTCTTGGGCTAATTATGATGATGAATACATCAATAAAATGTCTGAGAAGGATGTTTTAAGAGAACCAAATGCATATTATCTAGTCTATACTAGATTAACACCTAAAGCTATAAAATTGAAGAAAACTATTAAACCAAATGGTTTCTCTTCAACACCAAATGGGTCTAACAATGACGAAAATAAAAGAAAAAGACCATTAGCTTCAACAAATGGTAATTCTGATAACCATAGCAATAATAAAAACAAGAAAAATAAAAACTGGAAAAATAAAAACAAAAAGAGAAGATTCAATAAATATTAAATGAATTTCCTCAAATATTAGGCATTCAAACTTATTTCATATAATTGGGATTTACATTTTTTTTTTCGATAATCCTAACATGCATTTCTATTTCACTTTCTAACTCAAATATATATATTAGTACTTCATAAAAAATAAAAAAATTAATTTAAATTTAAAGATGTCATTTATGGCAATAGTAAATTTTCGAAGATATTCGTTTCTTTTATATATATGTGTGTAAGTAATATCTAATTGAATATTTGAAATTTATGTACAGGTACGTAAAATATCTCCGAAAATCGTAGATACAGTTGATAATACTGATGCATATGGTAATTTTGTCAGACTCAGAATGAAGTTTCTTAGTTTATTGAGATATCTGTATATTAAATCTCTTATGCGATAACATTAATTCCCATACTTCTAGCAACGCCAATAACGGTCTTAACTATACTTTCCATCTCAAGTAAAGAGTGTCTTTCATCAGTTTTCTTAATCTTTGCAATTTCATAAATATGTTTTAGAGAAAGTTGACCAATACTACCTTCTTTAGTCTTTTTATTTGGTGTACCACATCCCTTTTCCTTTCCTAATGCTTTTAGAAGTAAATAACCAGTTGGTGGTGATTTTAATTCAAATGTAAAGGATCTATCTGGTTTAACTGTAATTAAAGTTGGAATAGGTATACCAGTTTCATAATTTGCTGTTCTAGCATTGAATTCTTTACAGAAATCAATAGCTTTAATACCTTTGGAACCTAACGCTGGACCAACTGGAGGAGATGGTGCAGCTTGACCTGCTGCCACTATTAATTTCACCAGAGAGTTTTTAGCTGCTTGAGACATCTTTGTGTTGTTATGTTGTAATGAGGTATGTGATTACACTTCGAGTATGGTATGGTCTATCTTAATGTATATTTAGGGATGTTTTATTCGAGCTAATATACCGTTATACAATTTCAACTTGAATATTTATTTATTTTTTTTTGCTTGTGCTTTCAAGAGCCGAGCTGAGAGCGATTGACTTCTACAAATTCCGAAAATGGGATTATGGATCGTATGAAGACAGTGAAAAGGTCGTTAAGAATATACATAATTTTATGGCTTACTAGTACGGAATTTGTTTAAATCTTGTCTATAGTTCATGTATGTTTATTTATGTATGTTTTTAGAATAGATAATATATATGAATATGTCACAGAAAACTTATATATGTAAATTCCGTCTTTATTCTCAATCGTTATAAAATATAATTCAATTATGTGTATCCTAGTGATTTTGTTTACTGGATGAAGTTGCAGCTGCAGCGGCTGCATTTTTTTCTTTCTTCTTCTTTTCTAAACCAGCAATATGTGCTTCACTTTGATCAACCTGAGTATGTGTATGATCTGATGCAGTTATTACACCTGTCTTAAATCCATTTTCAATAGTAGTACACATTTCAATACTTAAAATCCATGGATCTTCCATAATTTCATCGATATTGGCTCTACAAGCAGGAGCTAAATCAACCATCTTACCAATAATATGTTGAGATTCTTCAGGTAAAGAATGTAATAATCTCTGTGGACCAATATTTAAATTATTTGGATCCTCAGTATTATTTGATGAAGATGAATTAGTTTTCTCTGCGTCAGCATTTTTGGCGTTATCATATGAAGGTGGTTCAGGAGTTCTTGTTACTAATGCGCTTAATGAATCACAATTTCTACCTGAACAAAATAATTTAAATGAATTATCTCTTAACTTCGGTATCTTCCATGGGAATTTCTTTAAAATCATACAAGCGAAAATAATTGCAGTGGACCAAATATCAACGGGACGTGGATCATATTTACTAAAGATACATACCTCAGGAGCCAAATATGGATCACTACCAACGATCCCACTTGATTCGACTAAAGTCTTCGAGAAAGGATATGAGAATACTACAGCGGCACCAAAATCAATTAATTTAACAATACCATCTTTATTAATGACACAATTATCTAATTTTAAATCTCTATGAGCTAAACCAATACTATGTAAATATTGAATACCTGTTAAAATTTGTTTAAAACAACAACAAATTTCTTCATATGACATTTTATTACTCATTACAATTGCGAATAAATCATATTCACAATATTCCATAATTTGTAAAATTCTATTATTTTCATAAGTAATTTCAATAGTTTGAATAATATTTGGATGATTTAATGTAGTACCAATACAATATTCAGAAGTAATTTTCTTAACGTAATCTCTTTTAGTTTCATTTTCAAATTTGGCTCTAAATTCTTTGACTGCGAAAATTTTACTATCTGAATTACGTTTAATTAATTTAACTGAACCACCTGCACCTGCACCTAAATCTTCACCTGTTCTTGTATATCTTTTAGCGAATGGTAATTGATTTTCACGAGATTGAGAACTATGATTACCTGATGAAGTTGATGCAACATAAATAGTTTCACCATTCATACTACCGTATGATCCCGGGGTAAAAGAATTTTTACTTGATGATTGATGGGAGATGTTACTAGGCACCGGAACCGAGCCAACATTTGAATTATTCGCGGTATGATTACTGCTGTTGTTGGTATTGTTATTATTATTATTATTATTGTTCAAATTACTTGAACTTTTCTTAAAGAATGATCTTAGATTGGAAATTGAAGAATGATGAGATCTCGGTATACTTTGACTTGGTGGATTATTATTTGTATTATCGTATTGATTATTTGGTGAACCGTAGGTAGCTTCTGTGTAAGAACTTGAAGGTTGTCTTGATGATGAATAAATACTTGTTGTTCTCGCTCTTGTTGGTTTTGGAATTGCAGTACCATTTAATGTATTATTAGTTGAATTATTACCGTTAAAACTATTATGTGAGACATGTATATTTGGAGAAGTTGGATTATTTTCAACATTTGAATGATTGTTAGTGATATGATGTGGAGATGAACTTTGTTTATCCTTTGATGGTTTTGAGAAAAACATATTACCAATTTGTGAAGAGAAAGAATTTGATCTAGATATAGAATTACCATGAGTCTGTTGTAAATTACTTTGTGAAGCACTTTGTAATTTTTGTTTTGAAATAATAAATCTAGGTTCAACTGAATCCACTTGTGGTGAAGATATAATATTTGAATCGATTGCAGAGACATTTTTAGGGAGACTACTACCGTAGACTTCTAACCATGAAGAAGTTAACGATGAATTATTTGAACCATGAGAACCATGTGTATTATTATTGTTATCCTTATTTGAATTTGGTACAGAATAAGGAATACTTGAAGATAACGATGGAATATTTCTACCATTTGAAATACTATTACTTGATCTTAAAGAGTCTCTTCTAATTGGATAAACGTTGGTATTATTGTTATTATTTAAAAGAGATGAATTTGAAATGGGACTAATATAACTATTATTGTTATGATTATCTATAAATGATCCAGCATTTGAAGTATATAATGAAGCAGTATGAGCGAAATTTGAATTAAGGAAACTTGAAGAAACGGTTGGAATATTATGTGATGTTGAATTAATATTTGGATCAGAATGAATATCTACGTTACCATGATGATTATCATCTTCTGAATCGATTTGTGTAACGGTAGTTACACTTGTTGTTGTTCTTCTTGGTTGAGTTTGACCTAAATCTAATGTTCTTGATGTTGTACGTAAAATTGTTGGACCATTTCTTGTTACTTTTACATTATTTGAATCAATATTTGAATTTGCTAAATTTTTAGTTTCATTTATTGTTGATAAAGAAGAATTACTATTTTCTGTACTTGAATGTTCATTCTTCTTTTCTTGTAATAATTTAGTCAATGATGACATAATTAGTTATGTTATGGAAGAGAGAGTGGGGGGAAAGATGTATGAATCAAAGACTTATAACTAGCAAAAAAAAAAATGAGAGAACGAATAATTGTTATTAATTCTATAGCAAACTTGAATTGAGATAATAGAACGGATATATAATTATACCACTTTATAAACTGATACCGAATGTGATAGATAACAATGTGGCAAAAAGAGTTATTTTCTGTTAAAAAATCAGAAAATTATGATGATAATAATAATAATAAAAAAAAGGACGGTTAATATGTGTTGCTTTTCTTTGACAGTTGTTGCTTTTCTAATAAAAAACTGTCTTTTTAAAACACTTTTGTTATAATAATGATATTACTATTCTGATAATAATAATTATCTAAAAATCTCCCGCACTAAAAAGTTACCGTTGTAATAAATAAATAGTACGTAAATATAACTGCTCGCTTTCCGGTAATTATAAATTCTCTTCGGGAAATAACGAGATACCTTATTATATAGATGGGTGGTTGTATCTTTTATATCAATATATATATATGACACTTTATCGTAATGTCGTAATGTCGTAATGTCTATATATATATGTGTGTGTGTGTGTATATTTAAAATTGTAATAGATGCATTCATCCACCTGTCAACAAGAACAAGAACAAGAACAAGAACACCGAATATATATTTACAATAGTACATCCACTGATAGGCGGACAGCTGTTTTCTTCAATTTTCTTGATTTCAATGATTGTGTTTATTATTATTATTATTAACAGTGTTATACTCTATCAGCGTGTGTATTAGATAGACAAATATAGTTAGATATAGATACCATAGATATTGATATCATTACATCGATACGTGAAGTGATCCAATTGACGGCGAGCAACAAAGTTGGCATCATTTATTACAGTGTTGTATGGTAGTTTCTGTGTAAATATTCTCTCTATCAATCTCGTTTCTTTTGGGCAGGTTGTAGTGGTTTGTACGGGGGGTTATTGCTCTCATCCGACTGATAAGGGGAGTGGCCAAAAATGGTATGACGTGCATATCATTGATAACGGCGAACTGACAAACAACAACATCGTATATTCTATCCAATGAGATATTCAATGGAACATGCAACTGGCAACTTATAGTCCGGGATATATATATAAGTGATAGAACACATATGTTACTATGGTACGGTTTATATTAATGGTTATATGCAAACTATATCGGTTTATATATATGTGCTAGAAGTTATACTTTACAGACTACTTTTGTGATTGTTCATATAATTTCTCATGAATCTCTCTTAATTCTGCATATGCTGCAGTTAATGTGCTGACTTTCTGTTTCAAATTATCAATTTCTTCTTGTTTAGATGAATCAGTAGTGGTAGTAGTTGTAATGATCTCACTTGAAACATTACCATTACTTATAAATGCATTTTCTTCACATTGAACAGTTTGTAAATATTCTTCAAAATTTAATATTGGTGTCTCTATAGTATCATTATTATCTGATTGACCATTATATAATTCACCAATTTGATACCAAACATCATGAGTTTGTGTAGTTTGTCCCTTTTCCATAATAACTCTTTGTAATGCAGGTAGTTTCTCTAATGTACCACTATTATTATTACCATTGTGGTGCTTACCCTTAGTTAAATTCATTGATAAATTATCATTAGCTTCAGTAGAATATGTACTTAATAAAATATTAGTAACTTCACCAATCATCGTTTGCGATGTAGTTAATGGTTGTAAAGTCTTCATCACTTGTTTAGAAAAAATTTCTGTTACATGAACTCTACCATTCTTATCACCTAATAAAATTATTGAACCATCCATTGATATCTTTGAACAAACAATATTTTCTTCAATAATTTTATTACAAATTAATTGATTCTTAACAAATAATGAATCCCTGTTAGTTGTCTCCTGTGGTTCTTCAATTAATGAATAAATATTACCTTGTGTTGCACCTGTTGATGGTTGTAATAAATTTAATAATCTATTACCATTCAATTGATAATATAATGATACAGAATAACAACCTACTTGTGTACCTAAATAAACTGATCTTTCTGCAGGATCTAAAGAGATACAATTAATTGGATAAGGTAATGTAAATGTACATAATAATTGAACTCTTTCATCATTCTTACCATTCATCGCAGATCTTCTCTTATTGTTACCTTGACGCATCAATGTACTTAAATCATAACATCTCAATGTAGAATCACGAGAAACGGTATATAATTTAATACCACTAGTAAATAAATTATCACCATGAATTGATGAAACTTCAAAATCTGTAACTGGTAAAGTATGATCATGTAATACAGCAATAGGTTTGGGTTCATCTTGTGATACTAAATCAGAAGTTTGCCATATTATTACACGTGAATCATTACCGGATGTAATAATATATTTACCATTCATAATTGATTTAATTTTGGTAATTGCTTGATAATGAGCAGCAGATTTAACATTTAATAAAATACCCGAATTTAATTCCCATATATATAATTTACCAGACTCGGTACTTGCTAATAATAAATAAGGTAAATTAAATTGAGGTAAATTGTGTAAATTATTCGCTCTGTTTTGAATCTTGGAGTTATCATATATTGATGCATTGTTTTCAACAACTTCTAAACAATTAACTCTTTCTGGTAATGGTAATCTTTGTTCAACAGATTCTCTTTGAACATTATAAGATGAATTGTAAACATGAATCAATGATTTTTGAGCTTGTGCAACAAATAAATATTGTTCACCAACTCTAACTGCACTATTTTGAGATGATACGGTACATTGTTTTAAATTAGCTTGTTCATATGAATGAATATTGGTAATACTCCCTGTGGAATTAGTAGTGAAAATAATTTGTTCATCCATGATCTAAATCGTTTTCGTGTTCAGTTCAATTGTAATGAAATGCGTTTATAGATATCTATCTGATCCCTGGTGCTCTTATAATATGGTATTGTACATGCAATGCTCATTGAAAATTGGAAAATTTTGCGATGAGATGCAAATGAAAATTTTCCAATTTTTATTATGTGGGAAGAAGACCCCGAGCGACAAATTCTGTGGAAATTATTACCGAGGAAACTTCAGGAAATGAGGGACACCAAGATCCTAACTCTATGTAGATTCGTTCAACTTATTTAACAAACTATACCAAATATATTATATAATCACACTTGAAAAGGTTATAATATCAACGGTAAAGATGCCTTTGAATATTTTGGGGACTGCTTTGTTGGAAGGTACAGATAAAATTCCATACTATGAGGAGATTAAAAGAGCATTACCATATGTAGTAGGTACCGCTGCAATTAAATATTGGTCTCGTGGTCCATCAAATAATTGGGAAAGACAACTTCATGGTAAAGTTTATTTAGTGACAGGTGCAACAAGTCAAGGGATGGGTACCTCGGTTGTATTTGAAATGGCTAAACTTGGTGCACAATTAATTTTCTTAAATAGAAACGTTGATGAATGGGCTACTGATTGGGTCGAAGATTTAAGAGAACAAACTGGTAATGAATTATTATATATGGAACAATGTGATTTAGCTGATTTATATGAGATTAGACAATTTGCAACAAAATGGTTAAATAATTCGCCACCAAGAAGATTAGATGGGATCATTGTTATGTCTGGTGATATGGAACCAATTGGTATTCCACATTTTTCAAAACCTAAAAGACAATCTTCAATTGATGGTTTAGAGAAACAAATGGCAGTAAATTTTGTTGGTATATTTCATTTATTAGATTTATTACAACCTAGTGTCAAAGCACAACCACCTGATCGTGATGTTAGGATTATTATTTCAACATGTTGGACACAAGTAATGGGTGATGTAAATATTGAGGATCCATTATGGCAATCACAAAATTATAAAAGTGCATTAAAATTCTTCAGCAGTAGTAAATTACAATTAGGTTTAACAATGATGGAATTACAAAGAAGATTAATTGAAGATGTTAAAAAGGTATCAAAGGAGAAACAAGATACTGAACGTAGTGGTTTAAATATTAAAGTTATTATGGTACAACCAGGTACAATGAGATCAAATAGTTTACGTCGTATTATATCGAATGGTTCGGTAGTACTATTATTAATATTATATTGTATCATTTTATATCCATTTCTTTGGTTATTTACTAAAAGTGGTAATCGTGGTGCACAAAATATTTTATATGCTTTAAATACACCAGAATTTGAAGAAGTTAATTTAAAGGATACAAATACAAAATATGTTTCAGATTGTTCAGTTGTTAAATTTGCACGTAAAGAATTTGAAGATAATGATTTACAGAAACAATTATTTGATAATACGCGAAGAGATATCTTAGAGTTAGAGAAGAAGATGGCAATTATTAGAAATGCTAACAAGAAGAAGGATGAAAAGAAGGCTAAGGAAACTAAGAAATAGAATAGCTAAATGAAATTTAAATTTGATATATTATTCTTACTCGTATATATATATATTTATGTATTTATTTATATAGAGTTGTTACCAAAAGATAAATTATAAGCAAAAAAAAAGGCCAAAAAAAAAAATAAAGGATTATCGTATTAGAATTATGATTTGTTGTTGTTTATTAAAAACGTATGATGCATGAATTAAATGGTAAATGAAACTGATGAATATGTTGTTAAATTAATTTATTGTTGTATTACATTATTATGCATTTGTCCTTTTTCTTCTTATTTTTCTTTGAAGATGATGATTTCGTATTACCATTTGTTGTTGTAGTTGATTGTTTATCCTTTTGATGTGAATGCGAGTGTCTTTGACTTTTATCATTGTTATTATTAGTTTGTTTTTCTTTATTATTAGTTGAACTATTACTATTATTATTACTTGAGTTTGTAATCACATTATTTGCAGGGGAAGAAACATTTGTTTTGTGGTTATGATTATGATGATGATCTAACAATTTAAATTTATCATTATTGTTATTATTATTTGAATTTGAATTTGAATTTGAATCACCTGAAAATGCATTATTTAATGAATTGTTTTTTTTCTGTTTCAATGATAATCTTTCAGGTTCAAATACAACAGCATCAATTGCCTTTTCGAAAATTTCTCTAACACCAACTTGAGTCATTGCAGAACATTCAACATAACCCATAAATCCATTATCTTGAACACATTTATCAATTTCTTCCTTTGAAATAAAATTTGGATCAGTTTCTGATATTGTACCTTCTAAATCAGATTTAGTACCAACTAATAAAATTGGTAATTTATTAAAATTTGTAAATAATGAATTATTTTCAATATTTGAATTTAATTTTAATTCAGGTAACCATTTATCACAAACATTTCTAAAAGAATTTTTTTCCGTTATTGCAAAACAAATTAAAAAAATATCAGTTTGTGGATAAGATAATGGTCTTAATCTATCATATTCTTCTTGACCTGCAGTATCCCATAAATTTAATTTAAATACTCTTAAATGTTCATTTGAATGTGTTGAAGTCGGACCCGAATGAGTCTCTGTTGTTACTGATGTATTAGTTGAATTTTCCATTACATTGGGGTCCTTTAATGATATTGTTGTTGTATAATTATCAAATACAGTAGGTACATAATCTTGTGGAAATGTATTTGTTGTATATGATATTAATAATGAAGTTTTACCAACTGCACCATCTCCGATTACTACACATTTAATAGATCTCATAATGAAAATTTTTAATTTTAAAAAAAATAAGTGTATGTATGTGTATGTATGTGTAATATTTTTCAATAAATTTATAATTTAAAACTTATATATCGAGTAAAGTAGAACACTGTAAATAAATATCAAACTGTAATAATAAATAAATTTAATCTTTACTCTTTATATAGAAGTGAGAATATTTTTTTTTCATTCTTTCTTTTAAAATTAAATCACAAAAAATAAGGATAACAACAATCTCTGTGAAATTTCATTATTTCTATTGAAAATAAATGATGGAAGAATAAACATCGTTCGTGAATTTATGCATATGGTAGTAACAACCGGACAAACTATAAATTATAATAGTTATACATGTCTTCATTCTAACGACCCCTCTGTTAAAAACAAGAAAAACAAACAATATTATTAGTCCGTAAATATACGCGCATACTGCCTGTTGTTATTCTGTCATTATTACTACGTACGTACATGTATACGTGCTTTCTCATAATAAGGGAGGAAAGAGGACAAAACGAAAAAACGAAAAAAATGAATCGTTTCATGCAGGCAGGCAGTTTAATGTTGTTACAGTTAGAGACAGTTAGAGAGACCAAGATATCTAGAAGAAGTACATAGTACGCAGAGAAGTTAAATATTGTTGTACCCTTCTTGTAATTAATATTCTTAATATTCATTCGGTTTGTTTCTGTAAATGTTCTTCTTATTCAGTTATATTTAATGCGTTATGCAATGTTATATATGATATATTTATTGACAGATAGACGGACAAAATGTTGAGTATTAGCAGCCTCGACGGCCTTGATTGCCTCAATTTATTTTTGGGTTTACGTATCTTGTTTTGTTATTTTTTTTGTCTCGAGGAACTGCAGGACCAGTCGGTGATAAAACCCATTACAACAATGATAAATGATAAATAGATTAACGGTACAATTCTTTACCCCTCCTTATTCATTCATTCATTCATTCATAACCATAAGCAATAATTAAATGTAAATTATATACAAATTGTGGGGTTATCGATTCAAGAAATATATATTTGGGGAGTCGGTAGTTATATTAATGTAAATATTGGAAAAAAAAGTATATCTTAGTAGGGAAACAATAGTATAATTGTATCTTAGTAACCTTCTTTCATTTTTAATAATTATAGAGAAAGAATGTGTGGGGATAAGAAAATAGTCCGATGTATTAATGAATAAAAATAATAATACCGAAAACTATTGGAGACGAAGAAAGATATATTAAACTTTTCGTGTATTATTGTGGGCATTCTTTAACTATTAGTAAATTTAAAATTAAAACACGATTAAATTTTGTTAATCCAATCGTGAAAAGGTATTAAGTTTGAGTACCCTTGTTTTGTGTTTGTTTGTTTTTAAACTCAGATGTCTCGAACACTAAATTGTTAGTACATAACATAATTTAAAAGGGAAATCTATATAATAAGTGTAAGTTTATCCTGTATTAATCTATATTATATCCCTTTGTACTTAAGACAACGCTACTTCAAAATAATTATTGGTATAACTATTAATTTATTGTATAACAATTTATAAAATTAAGGAGTATAAACATTCTATTATTATGTGAGTAACTACGCACGATTAACAATCATTACTGTACATTTTATCTCTTATTTAAATGTGATAATTTGCGTCGATCCCTCTTTTTCTCTTTTTTCTTTGTATTAACTAATTTGGTATTCATTGTTTGTCTTGCTGTCCTTCTTCATTCACTTAACAATTTATTCAATATTAATTAATATTGTTTTATTAGATCAATGAATCAATTTTGTTAATAATTTTAATTAGATGTCTGCGCCATCATTTTCTCATTCTTACTAAATGTACTTTACGAATAGAATTTTATCGATAAACTTTCCTATCATATATAAACTTGGACATCATTTTTGTATGCCTATCTCTGGGCATCTAAATTTTATCTAATGGTCTACGTCATTTTGTTAGGGTTAGAGTCCAAGAAAGTTGTTTTCATGCATAAATTTTATTATTATTACGCATATCATGTTATACGTACATCTATAAGTTGTCTCCTAATTTTAACTGAACCCCAAATTACAAATTCTTTCCTTTAGGCCTCTCCCCTATTTTTCTTGTACTGTATTTAAAGTAGTAGATGCATAATAGAACAATCATTTTTATGGGGTCATCATTTCAACAGCGTTCTATGAGGTTTATTAGAAAAGGGGGAAATTGTACAGAGAAAAAATTTCCCGAATAATTTTCTAGGAATTTTTATATTGCACTGCTTCGTTTTCTTAGTTATATTTCTTCCTCTCTCCCTTCCCCCTGTTGCAAGAAACAGATTATGTTTGTATGGGATTTGTATGATTCATGTTTCGGATAACTGTGATCCGTCGGCAAAGTTATTTCTTTTGATCCCTCAGTTATTGTTATTATAATTTAATTAGGTCAAATTTATATGTTTGTAATTTTGAAACAGTATTTGGTTTTACTTATTTTAGATATTTTGACATCAAGGAACGTCACAAATCGTCTCTATTAAGAAGTATATAGTTTAGGAATTTGTTATTCAGGTCTTGTTTCAGACGATGATCATGCAAACAATAATGTTATTTCTCTCAAATAATTATATAAGCAATTAGGTTTCTATCGATTTAATTCAGTTTACTGTCATCGTGACGTTGAGGTTTGCACGATTCGAACCACGCTTGTTTGATGATCATTCTAAATGGTTCTTGACATATGGTGAAGATATCAACTAGAATCTGGAATACCATTTGAGAATAACTTACTCTTATCATTTTTAATATAATTCTCAGTTATTGGCAAACATGAATTGCAGGGTCTAAAACAGCGAAAATAATGGTAGAATTTATTGAAATATCATTCATTGTTGTTGGTATGTATACAAGTAACACATCTATTTGACTGTTGATACTTTATACTTGCATCAAATAAAATAGGACACAGAAAAATGTCAATGATAAAGATATGCATTCATCTGATGTTATTTAAAAAAGTAACTTCCTGACATCCAAGCTAATGAAATGTATTTATGCATAGATTCTTTATATTTTGGTAATCATTTTATGATCACATATTTCTTCTGTCATACTATTATTCATATATAATCCATGCTCAGTATAACTCTATAATACAATTGAATCCTTTAAGAATTTTGAGGTTGTATGGTTGAATGAATAATATATGATAATATCAAATATAGGTAAATAGATCAATGCACTGGTTGCTGTGGATATGGTCATCCTGTTTCTGTATTCCTTACTAAGTCTCAATGACTTTTTGTTCAAGTGCGTCACCTTTCTCAACTTTTTTTTGACTGTCCCAGAATATACATCCTTACACCATCCAAGAACATATATTTCTTTCAATTATTTTTTTTCTAGATGTTAGAAATAACGATAATTACTCATGCGCCTCGCGGAATTTCCTTTTTCGTCCAGTGAATAATTTTGGAAAAATCTTTCATGGTGAGAAATTTCGATGATGGCATTCATTGACAGCGACACACCTAGTTGAATTTTTCATTCATCGATGATACGCTAAACCATCATCTATATATCAATCATACAGTTTTTAATATATAAACAACGATATTAACAATTCATATTTTATTTGTTATTTCAATTTAAAGAAACCAATTATACACATATATAACAATGGCTCCATTAATTTCCAAGAAGAGAAAGCTAGTCGCTGACGGTGTCTTTTACGCCGAA